>JAPYYD010006381.1:0-11227 GCA_028551405.1 Uromys caudimaculatus
TAACCCTAACCCTAACCCTAACCCTAACCCTAACCCTAACCCTAACCCTAACCCTAACCCTAACCCTAACAGTAATTTTATTAGGATCCCTTCCAAGGATTCTGTTGCTATGAATCTGTCCGAGGGCTATAAGTTGAGCTACTTGTTCAAAATAAGGCAACAAAACCTTTGAGGGTGTCACTGGCAAGTGAAGCCAATACAGGGGTCCTTTTTAGTATATAACTCCTGTGGGGGAGTGTGAGGTAGGTAAAATATATAAGCACCAGGGTAGAACATAATCACAAAAACTTACTTGTTGCTCCATTATAGCTTGTTCAACTATTTGTAAGGCAAAGCTACCTTCTTTAGTTAATTGACGAGGAGACATGGGATCAGCGTCCCCTTTAAGTACATCAAACAAGGCTTTCAATTGTCCCGTGGTTATCTTCAAATAAGGGCGAAGCCAATTAATGTCCCCCAGTAGTTTTTGAAAATCATTTATGGTCTTTAGATTTGCGGTACGAATTTTCACCTTTTGGGGAGCAAAATAATTGTGGTACAAAATAATTGTGGTATATGTCACTGTTGATACCTTTTCAGGATTTTTTTGTGCTTCGGCCTTAACGGGGGAAGCCACTAAACGTGTTATTACTCATTGCCTCCGTTGTTTTTCCCTCATGGGCGTGCCCAAAAAATTGAAAACTGATAATGGCCCAGGCTATACTAGTGCTAAAATTTGCAGCCTTTTGTGCATCTTTTGATATACATCATGTAACTGGGATCCCTTACAATCCTCAGGGTCAAGGGATCGTGGAGCATGTCCATCAGACGATTAAGAATCAAACTGATAAATTAAGAAAGGGGGAATTGTACCCCATTATGCCACAGAACTTATTACATCATGCTCTTTATACTTTAAATTTTTTAAATTTGGACACGTTTGGTGATTCTGCAGCAGTCCGCTTTTGGTCTCCTGCAAAAAAGGACTTTCCACAAGTACGGTGGAAGGACTCACTAACTAGAACCTGGAAAGGTCCCAACCCTGTCCTCATCCGGGGACGAGGATCTGTTTGTGTCAGATCCGTGCCGAAGCGCCGTGCTGGATCCCGGAGAGGATGGTACGCCAGGCGACAAGCCGCGTTGGAGAAACGGATGAGTCGCTTGACACTTACAGAACAACCGCCTCAGGGACCATTCGCACAGCTGCATTAGGAGGCAGTACAGAAGATTCAGAGAACCCAGGCTCCCCTGACCCCTGAAGTGTTGTTTCTGGCCTTGCTGGCACTAGTTGGGATGCCAGCCGTTGGCACTCAAGATGTCTACTGGGCTTATGTACCCAATCCCCCTGTCATACGGTCAGCTACGTGGTTGGATAGTGAGATCACAGTATATACTAATGGCACGTTGGGAATTGGAGGTTATGCTGATGATCATATTATACATCAGCAACAGATATTACCCAAATTTACAAGTATTACTGAGGGCCTACCTATATGTTTCCAACAGGAAATGGTACAACATGGTTGCCTAATGATTAGTCAGCAAAAATTTGAGGGATGGACACAAATGAATAATACTTTAATAACTTGGCAGGCATATGGATGGGCCACAGCAGGAGGTGACCCTAAGAGTCGCATTGTTCCCTACAACTTGAAGGATGGACTAAAATTATGTCAGAGTTTTGAGGCTTATGCCGAATCCTACCCCATCTGGAGTCAGTGCCGCCTCAATAATGCTTCTCTTATACAAGAAAATAATGTCACGTGGTATGACTGGAGTCCCCATGGGCAATCGGATTATAATCGACACCTAGTCAGGAGACTTTGGAGAGTAAAAGATGGATTGATCCAAAGACAATTGTGGCGGGCGGCCTTTGCAATGGGACCTTCGGTCACCATCACCCGCCCCACAAGCGACGCTTATGAGAATGTTACTGCAACAGTTCGAGCTTGTGTTCCACTGCCGTGGGGATTTTTGGTGGGAAATGTTACCCTAGACAAAGAAGGGAACAGATGGAAAACTACCTGTGTTGCCTGTATAACGACCAACTGTATCTCTGACATCCAGACGTCCTGAGTTGTAATAGTTCATCAACCCTCTTTTGTCATGTTGCCTGTCAGGGTCCCTGGGCCCTGGTATGAAGATGAAGGAATGTTATGGTGGGATACCTTGTCAAGAGGTCTTGCTAAGCGAAGAAAAAGGGCTATCGAATGGATAATAGCAGGAATAATATTGCTGGTAGGAATAATAACCACTGCAGTAGCTGCAGGAATAGCTTTAGAGGAAGAGGTACAGGCTGCGCATGATGTTAATGATTTAACCAGAAATGTCAGTGAGGCACTAGGAATCCAGGAGACCATTGACCATAAATTTGAGGCAAGATCCAATGCATTGTATGATACCGTCATTATTCTTGGGGATGATGTAAAAAATTTATGGGTACGAACCACCCTTAGGTGTCATGGACGGTATCGCTGGATTTGTGTCACTCAAAAATTATATAATGAAACTGAGTTCCCTTGGTCCCGGATTAAGAGGTACCTCCAAGGAGAATGGAATAATAATAATGATAGTTTAGATTTAGTAGCACTGCATAATGAAATTCTAGATATTCAAAATTCGCCCCCTTTAAATGAAGACATGGGTCTTGAAATAAAAAATATGATTGATAAAATTGTTACCTTGGTCCAATGGACTTCTCCACTTTTTCACGGATTACTAGCAGTGGGAGTTGTTGCCCTTGCTTGTGTCTTATTGCTATTGTGCTTACCTTGTTATATCAGATTGCTTTTTTCTGCCATTGCTCAGTTACAAATTGACTTAAATAAGGAACGGTTGGACTTAGCGGCAATTAAGAGAGGGTGAATTGTGGGGAACCACCCGACAGAGGTCATCTAAGGACACAAAGTTGTCTGAAGTTGAGCTGATGACATGGCTGGTGAAGAAGCTGCCATTGCACTTGTGGTGTTCCATTAGGAACAAAAGCTTCTTGAGTCCACATGTTCCCACTTTAGTTTGATGAGTATGTCCTAGACTTAGTTCCTGCTCTATTAAATAATGTTCCCCTTGAGACATGGCAGAATCACTAGAACATTAGCTAATGCCTTCTTAATGCCTTCCAAACATCCTTATTGAATTCACATGATGCAAAGTGTTTTGTGGCATGATATGAGATCATTATATCGTACTATATGAAAGCATAATAAAATCAGACTTCCGGGCTGACTCCCTAGATCAGTCCTCTCGATCCCATCTTGTGTGTCTCTCTCTTTTCTTTCAATTGCAGAATCTCAGGACCATCCTGTGTGCCGAGGCTGGTCCCCGGCATCTACCAATATGAGCTCTCAATTCTGAACATATATGCCAGAAATGCCAGGGCACCCACATTTGTAAAAGAAATGTTACTGAAGCTCAAAGCATACACTGAACCTCCCAAAATAATAGAAGATTTCAACACCCCACTCCCATCAATGGACAGATCTTGGAAACAGAAACTAAAGAGAAACATAGTGAAACTAACAGAAGTTATGAACCAAATGCATTTAACAGATATCTACAGAACATTTCACCCTAAAACAAAAGAATATACCTTCCTTACAGCACCTTGTGGTATTTTCTCCAAAATTGACCATATAATCAGACAAAAAAACAAGCCTCTATCAGACCAACACAGACTAAGGCTGGTTTTCAAAGCAACAAAAGCAGCAGAAAGCCCATGTATACATGGAAGCTGAACAACTCTCTACTCAATGATAACTTGGTCAAGGAAGAAATAAAGAAAGAAATTAAAGACTTTTTAGAATTTAATGAAAATGAAGGCACAACATACCCAAACTTTTGGAACACAATGAAAGCAGTGCTGAGAGGAAAACTCATAGCCCTGAGTGACTCCAAAAGGAAACTGGAGGGAGCATATACTAGCAGCTTAACAGCACATCTGAAAGCTCTAGAACAAAAAGAATCAAATACACCCAAGAGGAGTAGTCAGCAGGAAATAATCAAACTCAGGGCTGAAATCAAACAAGTAGAAACAAAGAGAACTGTACAAAGAACCAACAAAATCAGGAGCTGGTTCTTTGCAAAAATCAACAAAAGATAAATGCTTAGCCAGACTAACCAAAGGGCACTATCCAAATTAACAAAATCAGAAATGAAAAGGGAGACATAACAACAGACATCAAGGAAATTTAAAAAAAACCATCAGATCCTACTACAAAAGCCTATACTCAACAAAATTGGAAAATCTTGATGAAATGGACAATTTTCTAGAGAGATACCAGGTACCAAAGTTAAATCAGGAAAAGATGAACCATCTAAACAGTCTCATAACCCTTAAGGAAATAGAAGTAATCATTAAAGATCTCCCAACGGAAAAAAAAAACAAAACCCAGGGCCAGATAGTTTTAATGTAGAATCCTATCAGACCTTTAAAAAAGACCTAATACCAAAACTCTGCAAACTATTGCACAAAATAGAAACAGAAGGAACACTACCCAATTTGTTCTATGAAGCCACAGTTATGCTTATACCTAAACCACACAAAGATCCAACAAAGAAAGAGTACTTCAGACCAATTTCCCTTATGAATATCGATGCAAAAATACTCAACAAAATTCTCGAAAACCGAGTCCAAGAACACATCAATATGATCATTCACCACAATCAATTAGGCCTCATCCCAGGAATGGATGCAGGGATGGTTCAATATAAGGAAATCCATCATTGTACTCCACCATATAAACAAACTCAAAGGAGAAAAAACAAAACAAAACACAGGATCATCTCATTAGATGCTGAAAAAGCATTTGACAAAATTCAACACACCTTCATGGAAAAAGTCTTTGAAAGTTCAGGAATTCAAGGCCCATACCTAAACACAGTAAAAGCAATATACAGCAAACCAGTAGCCAACATCAAACTAAGTGGGGAGAAACTTGAAGTAATCTCACTAAAATCACGTACTAAACAAGGTTGTCCACTCTCCCCCTATCTATTCAGTACAGTACTCAAAGTCCTAGCCAGTGCAATTAGACAACAAAAGGAAATCAAAGGATACAAATTAGAAAGGAAGAAGTCAAAATATCACTATTTGCAGATAATATGATAGTATACTTAAATGACCCCAAAAATTCCACCAGAGAATTCCTTCAGCTGATAAACAACTTCAGCAAAGTGGCTGGGTAAAAAATTAACTCAAACAAATCAGTAGCCTTCCTCTACTCAAAAGTTAACTGGGCTGAGAAAGAAATTAATGAAATGACACCCTTCTCAACAGTCACAAATAATATAAAATATCTTGGTGTGACTCTAACCAATCAAGTGAAAGATCTGTATGACAAGAAGGTCAAGTCTCTGAAAAAAGAAATTTAAGAAGATCTCAAAAGATGGAAAGATCTTCCATCTTCTGAAAAAAAAGACATCATTTTCAACTAATGGTGCTGGTTCCACTGGTAGTCAGCATATAGAAGAATGCAAATTGATTTACTCTTATCTCCTTGTACAAAGCTCAAGTCCAAGTGGATAAAGGACCTTTACATGAATCCAGATACATTGGATCTAGTAGAAAAGAAAGTGGGGAAGAGCCTCAAACACATGTGCATAGGGGAAAATTTCCTGAACAGCTTATGCTTGTGCTCTAAGATCAAGAATTAAAAAATGGGGGCTGGAGAGATGGCTCAGCGGTTAAGAGCCATGACTGCTCTTCATAGAGGTTCTGAGTTCAATTCCCAACAACCACATGGTGGCTCACAACCATCTGTAATGGGATCTGATGGCCTTGTCTGGTGTATCTGAAGACATAACAGTGTACCCATATACTTAAATTGAATAAAATTTTAATTTAATTTAATTTTAAAAAATAATTTAAAAAAAATGAAAAATGGGACTTCATAAAATTGAAAAGGTACTGTAGGACAAAGGACACTGTCAATAGGACAAAACAGCAACCAACAGATTGAGAAAAGATCTTTACCAATCCTACATCTGATAGAGGGCTAATATCCAATATATAAAAAGAACTCAAGAAGGTAGACAACAGAGAACCAAATAACACTATTAAAAAATTGGGTACAGAGCTAAACGAAGAATTCTCAATGAATAGGTGGAACTGGAAAATATCATCCTGAGTGAGGCAACCCAGACACAAAAGAACACACATAATATGTACTCACTGATAAGTGGATATTAGCCCAAAAGCTCAGAATACCCATGATACAACCCAAAAACCATATGGAGCTTAAGAAGAAGGAAGATCAAAGTATGGATGCTTCAATCATACATCGAAGGGGAACAAAATAATCACAGGAGGTAGAGGGAGGGAGAGACCTGAGAGGAAAAGAAGGTGGGAGAGGGAAAAAGCGGGGAAGGTTCAGGTATTGGAAGAGACAGGGGAGAAGTACAGAGGATCAGTAAACAGTAAATCGAATAGAAATATGTAGTAGTGGGGGATGAGGACCTGGGGGCAGCCCCTAGAGAGTCCCAGACACCAGGGAAGGGAGTAGCTCCCAGGACCCAACAGGGATGATTTTAGCTGAAATACCCAACAAAGGGAGTATAGAACCTGTAGAGACCATCTTCATTAGATAGGCACTGCCCACAGTTCAGGGATGAGGCCCCCCTCCCATTTCAAAGTTGTTAACTCAGAAATGTTCCTGTTCAAAGGAAAGATAGGGACAAAAAATGGAACAGAGACTGAAGGAATAGCCCATCCAGAGACTGCCCCACCTAGGGATCCATCCCATCTGCAGATACCAAACCCCAACACTATGCTGATGCCAAGAAGTGCTTGCTGATTAGAGCTTGGTATGGCTGTTCCCTGGGAGCTTCTACCAGCACCTGACCAGTACAGATGCAGAACTCACAGCCAACCATCAGACTGAGCCCGGGGACACCAATAGAAGAGCTAGGGGAGGGACTGAAGGAGCTGAAGGGGTTTATCATTTGGAATGTAAATGGAATAAAATATCATTGGAAGGGGGATATCATTTGAAATGTAAATGAATAAAATGATTAATAAAAAAGACCATGTCAGGCTGGAGAGATGGCTCAGTGTTAAGAGCACTGACCGCTCTTCCAGAGGTCCTGAGTTCAATTCCCAGTAACCACATGGTGGCTCACAACCATCTGTAATGGGATTGGATGCCCTCTTCTGGTGTGTCTGAAGAAAGCTACATTGTACTCATAAATAAAATAAATAAATCTTAAAACAAAACAAACAAACAAACAAACAAATATCATACAACCCAGGCTGCTGTTTAATTGGATGTTCACCCAAGGCTACCCTGAAAGTACTACACAGAAAGAAGGTAGGATCTTACAGTGTAGAAGAAGGAGGATGATTTATAAGTGTTGATATTACAGCTGTGTGCTGCCATGCCTAGCTTGGTAACTTTTTCATTTATCATTATTTTGTTTGTTTATTTGTAAATGCATGTGTGCATACACATGGCATGGTGTACATATGGAAGCCAGAAGACAATTCAGGGGACACCTCCTACAATGTACTGTAGGGCATTGCACTACTATTATCAAGCATGGGAGAAAGCATCATCACCCACTGAGCCATCTTGCTGGCTTTTCACGTATCTTGTATAAAGCTGGGTGTGGTAACACATGCGTATGTTCCTACTACTCTAGAGACAATGTGTCACTAGTCAGTGTGGACTGAATTTTTATCTTCTTCCTCAGTCTCCTGATGATAGGTTATTTGTTTTATTTGACCTATATAGTTCATCTTTAAAATGCGTTGTTATTTAGATGCAACCTCACAAATTCAAAAGGTTGGAAAGAGGAGCAAGGGAAAGTTGGTAAAGTAGCTGCTGTGACAAGGTAAAGACTGAGTTCAGATTCCTTTCACTCATGTAGAAGTTGAGTATATTGGGAGAGGTTGACCTCTGAATCTCACTGGCCAGCCTAACCAGTCTGTGAGTTCCAGGTTCAGTGATTGTACTTGTCTTAAAATGTAAGGACGTGATAGAAAAAAAAAACCCAAAGATAAACTCTGACCTTAATACATACATGCACAGCATGTGCACTCATATGAGCACACATACACACACATCTATACCCACAAACTAGGCTTTTGGCACATTCCTCTAGTCAAAATACTGAGAATGTGGAGCCAAGAAAATCAGGAAATCAAGGACAGCTTATTACATAGTGAATTCAAGACCCACCTTGACTACAGGAAATGGGGGGGGGGATTTACATTTCTAATTTTCAGGCTACAGTCCATCACTGAAGGACTCTGTCTTGGTTTGAATAGGAATGACACCATAGACTCATGTGCTTGGTCAACAGGGAGTGAGACTATTAGTAGGTGTTATCTTGGAGTAGATGTGGCCTACTGTGTTACTGCAGGTGAGTTTGGAGATTTCAAATGCTCAGGCTAGGTCCTATGCCTCTATCTTCTTGCTGACTGAGGATCTTGATGTAGATTTCTATGCTACTCTCCAGTTCCATGCTCCTGTTCCTGACTGAACCTCTGAAATGTAAGCCAGCACAAATTAAGTGCTTTCCTTTATATGAGTTTCAGTGGTCATGGTGTCTCTTCACAGGAATAGAACACTGGCTAAACTAGAAGCCAAGACAGGAACTCAGGGAACCTGGAGACAGAGGTCATGGAGGAATGTCTCTTATTGGCTTTCTTTCTTTCACTTACTTAGCCTGCTTCCTTACAGAACACAAGATCACCCACTCAGAAGTGGCTCCAAGAACAGTGGGTTACACTCTCCCACATCAATCAAGAAATTGCTTCAGACACTTGCCCACAGGACTCTCTGATGGACTCTCTGATGGACACAACTCCTCATTTGAGGTTTCCTCTTCTCATGGGACTCTTGTTGATATTAGGTTGACAAAGACTAACCAGAACATAGATTTTACACTTTGTCAATTCTCTACTATTGTTCTTTGAGCTTTTTTTTAAAATTGTGGTATAGTTTGGGTATTTAAGTTACAGAAAACACAGAATTTATGAAGTCAGAAAGATAACATGTTCAAAAGGAGAGTCCCTAGCTTCTTGAGAACGAGTGCTTGCTGAATGCCTCCTGCCAGGTCCATTGGTAGCAGGAATACCAATGATGTAGTAATAGTTACTGGTTCAGATCTTATCCAACATCCCAGAATACAACTTGAATCACAAACATGATATTTTCTTCCATGGTTTTGATGTATTCCCCTCCATTGTAAGCCATTACTAAGTAGACTGACTTTGCTCTTGTGCCTGGTCAGAGAACAGTCTCAAAAGCCTTTATAGTATGTGACATACAGAGAGTCAATCACCATGTCCTTTATTTTTGGTATTCCATGAATTAGATGCTCATTTCTAATTATTTACCCATTAAAACTTTATCTCTTCTTGGCTAAGGTAGTACATAGATGCAATCACAGCATTCAATAGGCTGAGACAGGAAGATGGTGAGCTGAAGGCCAGTCTGGGCTATATAACAAGACCATATCTCAAAATCTCAAGCAAACAAACACACAAAAAATGAAGGAAGGAAACAGACAAACAAAAATCCCTCTGCTTTCTTACCTACTCTCCAGGGATGCCTTCAGATGCCATTTAAACAAAGTACAATTGTCCCTTTGTAGTCAAAGAAGATTGGATCAGGATCCCCAGGCAGACCAAACTACATGGATGCTTCCTTATTATTTCTGTTTGTATATAATTTATATTTATCTTCTCATATGCTTTAATTCATCTCTAGGTACATGTTTACAATATGAATGCCATGTAAATATTGTATAAATTGTGTTTTATTGTTCGGAGAATGGCAAGAAAATATCTATACACATTCAGCACACATGCAATATTTTAAAATATATTTTCAGTTTGTGGTTTGTTGAATTTGTAGATGATGAATCTACAGGTAACAGAGGGTGGCAGTTGTAGCGCTGGCATCTTTTTCATTTCTGCCTTTAACCACTCACTCACTTGTACGCATCTCACCCCATTCTAAACTAATGAAGGCAACCCATACATTGGTTAAATTGGAAGGGAAAATAGTATATAGCCTGCAGTGCCCTTTCTTTCCAGTCCTCACCCACATCCCAGATGAGGATAGTGACAGTAGTTAACATTGCTCATTTGCTCATAGTCTCATTTGCTTGAGACTATGCTACCTTTAGATACAACAGTATTACTCACTTGCTAGCACTGCCACACTACAGGTAGAGCACTATGCCATGCTACAAGGGACCTAAAACAGTGGTGAGACCACTGAGCCACATGGAAAGTAGTGGTAACTCTATTGATGCACGTCCGAGTTTGAATTTTTCCTCTAAACCTCTATCTTACCCAATGTCACTCATAACTTGAAGTTTCTCATAAACAGGTAACAAGTGTGTCTTCTAAACAATATCATTGAAGGAAAAACTTCAGCCTCACAACTGTCTGTCTGGTGCTAACCATCCAAATTTTGCAGCCTCCATACCACTGAATACTCAGTTTACATGAACACAACCATCACGGTATTTGAAAAACTTTGATATTCAAGTCAAAACCATTTTAGATTCTCTCTGAATGTTAGTGACAACTAATACTCAGGTAAATTTTTCCTTTTTCCTTTTTTTTTTTATTTTTATTTTTGATACTTTATTTACATTTCCAATGTTTCCCCTTTTCTGGGTCTCCTCTTTGGAAAACCCCTATGCCCTCCGCATCCCCTCCTCTATGAGGGAATTCCACCTCCCACCCGCCCGCCCACCCATCACCATATTCCCACCTTGACATTCCCCTTTACTGGGGCCTCTAACACCCTCAGGCCCAAGGGCCTCTCCTCTCTCCCTGATGGCCAACGAGGCCCTCCTCTGCCACATATGTGGTCTGAACTATGGGTCCATAGATGTGTATTCTTTGGTTGGTGGTCCAAACTCCAGGACGAACGGGGGGGAGGTCAGGCCTGTTGATGCTGTTGCTCCCTCCATGGGGCTGCAAACTACCTCAGCTCCTTCAGACCTTTCTCCAACTCCTCCATCTGGGACCTCACTCTCAGTCCAGCAGTTTTTGTTAAGTGAAACTTGGGCATTCTGAACTTTTGGGCTAATATCCACTTATCAGTGAGTACATACCCTGTTCGTTCTTTTGTAACTGAGTTACCTCACTCAGGATGGTATTTTCAAGTTCCATCCATTTGCCTGCAAATTTCATTAAATCATTGTTTTTAATAGCTGAGTAGTACTCCATTGTGTAAATGTACCACATTTTCTGTATCCATTCCTCTGATGAGGGACATCTGGGTTGTTT
>JAPYYD010006382.1:0-11226 GCA_028551405.1 Uromys caudimaculatus
AGACACATGCTCCACTATGTTCATAGCAGCCATATGTATAATAGCCAGAAGCTGGAAACAACCCAGATGTCCCTCATCAGAGGAATGGATACAGAAAATGTGGTACATTTACACAATGGAGTATTACTCAGCTATTAAAAACAATGACTTAATGAAATTTGCAGGCAAATGGATGGAACTTGAAAATATCATCCTGAGCAAGGTAACTCAGTCACAAAAGAACGAACATGGTATGTACTCACTGATAAGCAGATATTAGCCCAAAAGGTCAGAATGCCCAAGATTCACTTCACAGCCACCATTGGACTGAGCGTGAGGTCCCAGATGGAGGAGTTGGAGAAAGGTCTGAAGGAGATGAGGGAGTTCGCAGCCCCATGGAGGGACCAACAGCGTCAATGGGCCTGAAGCCCTCCCCCCCAGTCGTCCTGAAGTTTGGACCACCAACCAAAGAATACATATCTATGGACCCATGGTTTGGACCACATATGAGGCAGAGGATGACCTCGATTGTCATCAGGGAGAGAGGAGAGGCCCTTGGACCTGAGGGTGTTAGAGGCCCCAGTGAAGGGGAATGTCAAGGTGGGAATATAGGGATGGGTGGGCGGGTGGGTGGGAGATGGAATTCCCTCATAGACGCAGGGATGGGGAGGGGATAGGGGGCTTCCAAAGAGGAGACCCAGAAAAGGGGAAACATTGGAAATGTAAATAAAGTATCAAAAATATAAATAAATAAATAAATAAATAAATAAATAAATAAATAAATAAATAAATGGGAAAAATGATTATGTTTATGTTTAAAAAAAAAAAAAAGAAACTGCCTGACATCTGGATCATTTCTTTGATTCCTTTTAGAAAACACTAGCATGTATCAAGGTGACATAAGAGAAGCCAGCATGACTATAAAACAGGGGTAGGTATATTACTTGGCAGTCAAGAATACATAATGTTCTTGCAAAATAATTGGAATTTTGTTCCCAGCACCCAAGTTGTGCAGTACAACCATCCATAACTCCAGCTCCAGGGGATCCAACACCTTCTTCTGGCCTCCACAGCCACCTACATTTACATGTACATACATAGACACAAACACACGCATGACTAGAAGATAAAATACATCACTGAAAAATTAAAAACTATAATACTTGTCAATACAATTCATATCAGAATTAAAATTAGATATGCATAGTAGTTGGACAGATATGCTGATACGTACACAGATATCAACAGACAGACTGAGGGAAGCTTTGTGATCGCTTTGACTGTTGAACATCTCTTGGCACAGAGAGAAAAGGTAAAGTCTGGAGGCCTTGTGAGAGAGAGCAGATTACAGCTCCAGAGAATGAAATCGAAAATGTGGCTACATTTGTCTCATGTTCATAAAACAGATCACCCTTGAAAGGAAGGGATTAAATTAGAAAATATACATACTATATCTACATTGAAAACTTAATTATAAAGAATTCATTCCCTTTGCTCAGGCTCCCTGAGGTAATGGATATCACTTTTCTTTGTTACTTTTATTTCATTTTAGAAATACATCACCTTCCTTGAAAGTAGTTTTTTTTTTTTTAATTCATTGAAAGCCAACATAACCAGGAAATTGGGCTCTTCACAGAAGGCACTTATCGAGAAAACTGTTTCAAATTGCTTTGGCTTGGCCAGAGAGAGAGAGTCACTTTCAGTTAAAATATTATTTAGTTGAAAGGAAATATTGCTTTTCTAATCCTGACCCAAATTCATTTCTCAGACATAGAAAATCTGTCCTTCATAGGGACATTATTACAAATATATATATATACACACACACACACATTTTATACATACATATATATATGCAATATTCAGAAGTGTCTGGTGCCATGATTTATCAACAAATAGCTTTTTAGTTGAGCAAGGGTTTTTTGCATGAGTATTAATTCAAACACATTTTTCCAATTCCTCTGAAGATAAATCCCAGTGAAACACTTGTGTAAATTAGACCTGGAAAGTCATCGTTAAAACATTTCCATTCGAATCAAAGACTTGACAAACCAGTCATCATTTTATTCATGAAACACATAGCTCCATAGTAAGAGTAGACAAAGGAAGAGGATGAAAGATGGTTTTTTTTACTAAAATGCACATGACTGAATATGGAGTTTCCTTCCAATATTGATCTGACAGAAGGAATTTTTTCTGTCTGAAACATCTCTGATATTTTGAAGCATATTGCTTACTTTACTTCTGCTTTACCATTTTATCTGAACTTCACAGCTATTCCCAAAGGAAGCCTTGGGATAAGTCATTCATCTACCTAAATATTTCTGCTGCCTATCCCTTCTCTTGGGTTACTACCAATAACTGAACTGTCAAAACTACTTTCAAATGTTACGCCTATATCCCTCATTCTATTACACACACAGAGAGAGAGAGAGAGAGAGAGAGAGAGAGAGAGAGAGAGAGAGAGAGAGCCATATGCACAAACGCACACACAGAGACATATACACACAGGTGCTCTCTCTCTCTCTCTCTCTCTCTCTCTCACACACACACACACACACATGTGCGTGCGCATAAACACACATACTGCAAATAGCCATGCTCAATCTGATCCTATTTGTGTAAAACTGAAGACGAATATGCATTAGATCATAGAATGGAATGTTGTAATATTGAGTTTAAAACAGTTTTTTTTTTAAATAAAAACAAAACAACAACAAAAAAACCATATGTGGTTGGGCCAGAAAGGATGGTAAATCAAATGGGATTTTGACAAGCATAGAATAGCGAAGGGAAGTATTTCTATTTTGTTTCGGTTTAAGATTTATAGGAAAACAAAACCTGAGATAAACAGCAGAGCAAATCTCCCAAAACAGCATAGGGAAATCCAGATGATGCACCAAGCACAGATTTTCTGGGTTAACAGAGCAGAAACATCATTCTGAGCATAGCCTCACCGTCTCTTTCAGTTAAATTGAGCGGCAGAGTCAATCTTTGAAAGAAAAAGAGACACCAAAGCAAAAGATTGGATTCATGTGTGTTCATGCCACTGTGAGAATGGGCCACATGGCCAGTGAATGGAATCTCACCTCTCCCTTCACCAAGTTTATAAACCACAGTGTCTTGATAATGTAGACATCTTAGCCTAAGGTTGTTTGGCTTAGATGACAATAGCCCTGCTCAAAATGTTGGGTGAGGTTTCTTGTTTGCAACCACAGCTTCAGTTACTACTATACCAGAATGTGTGAGCTTTAGATAAATAGTGTATAAAGAATTTGAAGAATAATTACAAGTAGGTGTGTTATTGTGCTATAATCTGGATCTTGAATACCTTTGAAAATTTGTTGATGTCTTGAGCCACAACACTGTCCTAATGGAAGTGATGCAGCCTTTGGAATAAAGATTTAACATGATGTGGGGGTACTGGGGTTCCTTAGGTGAATGGTGGTATGTACCTTAAGGAGAATGAGGGATCCTAGATCTCTCTTATTTTTATGTTTCCCAGCCATACAAGCCACAAATTGTTCCCCCGTGCAATCTCTGCCACTAGCATCCAGCACTCAGAATAGAACGTTAAAAGGAACAAGTCTGCTCAATCAAGGCCTGGAAGCTTTATGCAAATGTGTGCTTGCTATAGGCTAATCATCTCAGGTACCTTATTACAGCGTTGAAAATATTTCTATCGCAATCTGAAACATGGGAGAAAGACATTTATAGTCCCATCCACTGCATAGCACTCCTTAAACAGATTTCGTGCATGCCAGAAAAGCTATGCGTGATTTGGCTTCATTGGTACATATGGATCGCAGTTACATTATGGATCTGTGAATCATAAATATCTTCTGACTTTATATCAAGATGGTCCATGTCACAGAGAATGACAATACAAAGAAACGTGAAGGAGAGAGAGAGAAGGCAGCAAGGTCTTGAGGGAACAAACTAGGGAGGAAACTACTTTTTTCTAAGGTTATTTTTTTTTTTTTAAATGTTTACCATATAAGACAGGACAGTTTGCCTGGGTCAGCATTTTCCTGTGGCAGGTAGAAGAGAAAGTAGAGATCACCATCTACACCAGCTGAGGAGCAAAGGACCGAAACAAGGAAGAAAATAATAATATAATAATATCTAGGTTAGACGGGATATCAAAAAATGTTTGAGTTGAAATCTGAGCCCATTCTAACCAAATTTAAGACTTCCAGGTAAAAGTGAATCTGTCTGAGGGGGGAAAAAGTGAATTGGGAGCAACACTTAGGTTGACTTCTAGATTGCATATGCACACTATACGAGCCAGCCTGGGAGCATCCATGCACACAAGCAGGCTCAAGCATGCGTGTGCACCTGCACACATACACACACACACAAATACACAGATTTAGAAAATCCACTTTCCAACAAAAACTTGAAATACACGATTGTTGTGATGTTAAACACGTATGCAACAAATAAGCTATCAGCTCTAAAGCCACACAGGGATCACCAACACTGTATTTCAGAAGCAGCCAAATAGATTAGGATGCTACAAATGGGTGGGGGGGTCAGAAAGAGGAAACTTGTTCTGAAAAAAAATGAGGGAGGGGTAGTAGCTTTTTAAATGTGACTGTAGATCATGTGGCAAACGTTAACTGAAGGTGTCACCCAACGGACACTTGGAGCTGAGAAAACAATTTTCCTAAATAAAACTAAATTTAGTCTATGTCTTAGTATAAGTAATAAAGACTGTAGCATAAACTGATACGCATACAAATTCTCTGATAACTGTCTCCTTTTAGTATCAACAGAGTTTTCATCATTAAAAGGTGAACAACCATTATCTAATATAATGCAATATGCACACTGAAATCCTTCGACTAATTTTGATATGTGTTATTGACCTTTCAGGATAGAAGAAAACAAAGCAAAAACAAAACCTCTGGGTGTTATTTCTGCTACTCTTTGAAGGCTAACTTGCCAATTAATCATTCAAAGGAGAACTTTCCTGTTCCTTCCTTTAATCCTTTTCACCCAAGACATTATCAGTCTTAAGTTAAAAACCTCACTCCCCTTGAGTCATTATTCTCTAGAAAACACAAAGCTTTCCAGATGGAGTAATAAAGGCCCAACATATCTATAGTTAGAAGAAATGTATACACATAAAAAAAAAACCTATTCATTTTGAAGAAAAAAATAAAAGTATTGCTATGTAGTGTGTGAAGTAAAAGAATCATGGATAAACATCCTCTGAAAATAACTGGCAAGATGGGGCCCTGAAGAGATGGCCCTGAAGAGTAAGGAACATTTCCTGAACTTGCCTAGGATCCAAGTTCAGTTAACAGCACTCACGTGAAGTAGTTCTCTGCCTATAGCTCCAGTTATAGAGCAACTGACTCCCTCTTCTGGGGTCTGTACGAATTTGCACACATATGCATAAACAAATATTCAGACACACATGTACACACACATGAATGCACATACAAAAAATAAAATGCACACACAAAAAAATAAAATAAAAAACTTAAACAGAATCTGCACCCTGAACACATCATATAAATCAATAGGAAAAAATATAATAGATATAATTCTGATATGTCAATTAACTAAGCCAACTGTGTTTTTAATTAATTTTTTTTTTTTTTTTTTTTTTTTTTTTTTTTTTTGGTTTTTCGAAACAAGGTTTCTCTGTGTAGCTCTGGCTGTCCTAGAACTCACTCTGTAGATCAGGCTGGCCTCAAACTTTAATTATCAATCTTTAAAAGAAACTACCTTTTCCTATAGTTTTTACATGACTTAAAATGGAAACCTACATTTCATTCTGACTTATTATTTCTAAATCCACATCCTTTTATCCAGGTAGCAATTCTTATGATTATGAACTTATTACAATGTGAATGAGTAAATTACTGCAATAAAGCAAAGCAAGTATCAAGCCTTTAGCAAACAAAATCCACAGGAGAAAAAAATGCATCATTCTAAGGCTCTCTTAGTTTATTCAGATGAGCATTTAAGTGCATTTTCTCTGGCAGTTGACTTCAAATACTCTGTCTAGCTATGCCAGTCCTAAACTTTTGTATACACCATTTCTCTCTATTAAAAACTCCTCCCGTTCTTTACTAACTCAGACCAATCACAAACTTCGAAATGAAATTCAACACAGAAAAGAAACTAGTTTCCATTTGTTTGCTTTTCATTATCCATGCCAAGAGAGGCACGGAACTGATATATTTCCACATATTCACTGTTAATCAAATGCTGAGCAACTCGACTATGAATTGTGTGTGCGACACTGAGAATCGGATTAAACTCTGGGAAGTTTTATCGTCTCATTCATTTACAATCATGAACCTAATATTTTTATATTTCAAACAGTTTGTGTATGGGTTCTTTTACAGATCTCACATGTATGTAAAATGCACAGAACTCCAGACAAGTAGATGCACCATGGAAGAGGTAAACAATCATGGCAGGCAGAGGGAGGGAGGGACCTGAGTGAGAGAGGGGAGGGGGAAGAGAAAGGGGAAACATGACAGGTATGGGAGAGGGGACAAGAGAGAAGCCCTGAAGGTCAGCAGAATGAATGGAAATATGCAACCTGGGGGGAAGAGAGAGGTGAGGAAACTCTCTAGAAAGTGACAGAGATCTGGGAGTTGAGAGACTCTCAGAACTGAATGGGAGGTGACCTTAGATGAAATGTCCAACAGTGGGGAGAGGGAACTTGTAGAGTCCACCTCCAGAAGAAAGACAGGGTATCTAGTGGAGGGATGGGTTGCCATCCCACAGTCAAAAACTGACCCAGATTTGTTCCAGTCTAAAAGAACTGCAGGGGCAAAATGGAGAAGAGACTGAGGGAAAGGCAGTCCAGTGACCTGCCCAACTTGGGATCCATCTCAAGGGGAGGCTCCAAGGTCTGACACTATGGTGTGCTTATAGACAGAAGCCTTGCATGGCTGTCCTCCGAGAGGCTCAAAAAGAAGCTGACTGAGATAGACACAGATACTTACACCTAACCATTAGACAGAAGTTGGGGATCCCTGTGATTAAATGAGAGAATGGCTAGAAAAAGCTGAGGAGGAGGGTGACCCCATCAAAAGACCGGAAGTCTCAACTAACCTGGACCCCTGAGATCTCTTAGACACTGAGCCACCAACCAGGCAGCATACACTAGCTGGTCCAAGGTCTGCATAATCTGGCCTCAGAGGGAGAAGACTAGCCTAACCCTCGAGAGACTTGAGGACCCAGGGAGTGGGGAGACCTGGCAGGGGTGGGGGGATCAGACATATCCTCTTAAAGACAGGAGGACTGAGAAATGGGATGAGGAACTGTGGGAGGGTGGACCAGGAAGGGCACAACGACTGGACTGTAAAATTAAAAGTGATTAAAAACAGAAAAGGAGAATCATTTAAACAATTCACATAAATTGAATAAGAACTGTGGGTTAGTTAAGATAACTCTAGCATTGCTAATATCATAGGTGAGGTTATTACATAAGATATCCACTAAATGTTACCATCAAGAGAACAGTGATGAAAAGTATCTTTCTATCCTCTTTGTACATATTTTTATCATATGTACAAATGGAACACACACACAGACACACACACACATATACACATATACATATACATATATACATACACACATATACACATATATGTATACATATATACATAGACACATATACATATATACATACACACACATACATATAAAATGCTTCAAATATAGGTGTTTTTAGAAGAAACATAAAAGACCCCATTGGTTGAAAACAAGAAAGACTATGTAATATATAAATTGAGAAATATCACTCTACAGAAAGAGTTTTAGTGCCCAGTCATAGGAACTCTGGTAAGTAGACACCTCCTAGCTATCAGTTTATTTATAAAGCTGCCATAAGCATTTCTCAGGGCTGTGATAAAGTACTATGACAAAAGCAACTAATGGAGAAAAAAATCTCCATTTGGTGTTATAGCTCTGGAAGAATACAGTTCCCCATGCCTAGGAAGGAGAAGCATGCACAGGTCTGGTCATATTGTATCCGCATTCAGAAAGCAGAGTGAATGGGAAGTAGGTCTGGGCTACAAAGCCTCTTGCCCTGCCCCAGTGACCCACCTTCTGCAACAGAGCTCTGCCTCCTAGAGAGTTTATACCCTTCCTCAACAGTACCTCCAATTGAGGACCAAGTGTTCAAACATGTGAGCCTACAAGGGGAGATTTCTCATTCAAACCACACCAGATGTGCTCCAACCGCAGACCACACCTTGCTGACCATGCTGTACTTAATGACTATGAGAGCAAAGCTATGAAGACCTCCCCATTTGTGTTCAACAGAAGACTCCTTGATGAGAAACACTCCATTCTAAATCCCTGCCAAACATGAAATGGTTGTTTTCCAGATGCTTATATAGAAAATTTCACCCCCAGGGCAGCAGTATTTGGGGCCGTGGCTAAGTGAGATTAAGTGTGTAGGGTAATAGCATTGTCAGAGAAGTGGGTTCATTAACAGGACTGATGTAGTTGTTTTAAGGTTAGGAGATTGGTGGATTCCTTGTCACAAAAACAAATAAAAACATCTGGGACCATAGAGATGGCTCAGCAGTTAAGTTGGAAGAAATTTGTGTTCCTCTAACCAGTGTTATAAGAAAAATGAATGCAAAATAAGTACCCTTTAGACAGTATTTGATATTCCTCAACTATAAAATGCACATGGAAAATGATCCAGCTTTTCTGAGGGAGGTAAAGTAAGCCATTTAAGAGGTCAAGACACCCATAAAATCAGCATACTTAATTTATTAGTGGTAAATTAGAAGGGGGAAACACAAATATTAAAGTGACTATTCCCAAACGTAATATGCAAGAGCCAAGGAAGTCATTATTTACTCCTTTGGTGATATTAAATAACAGCATCTTTAATATTTATTGGGTGTTAGATGCAGTGTAGGTTCTTAGACTAGTGTACAGCAAAATTAAAAAAATATCCATTCCTAGTCTCCCACATCATGTGATTTCAAGACAAGAAATAGGGAAAAATGAACAAATAATTTTCATTTTTGTGAGATAGTGAAAGAGCTATAGAAAAATCAAGATAGCAAAGGGTGATGGAGGTCATGGTGATTTCCCAGAAGGCCTTGGATTAGCAGAAAGTATAGCCACTGAGTAAGCATTGTTTTCAGTTGCAAAGTCATACATTAGTGGGGCTGGATGCACTGTTCATTTGGTAAGGCACTTGATATGCAAGAATGAGAGCCCAAGTCCAGTCCCCACCCACATCAACTTGTGGAGCACGTGAAGCAAGCTTTTCATCCCAGCTGTGGTCAGTCAGTCAGACACAGTGAGATGGTTAACGTGCCCTGGACAGTCAGTCTAGCCTACCTGATATGCTTCACAGCAAGGAGAGTTACGATGCCAAAGTAGGTAGATGTTGTTCCTGAAGGTGACACCCCAACATACCCCCAGATGTACCCACCCACCCACAAACATATAGGCAGGCACACATAGACATATGCACACATTCAAATATACAAGCATGTCTCTCTGTCTCTGTCATCTGTCTCTTTCTGTGTCTGTCTCTCTGTCCCCCCCCTTCCCTCTCTTCTTCCCTCCCTCCCTCTCCCTCTCCCTCTCCCTCTCCCCCTCCCCCTCCCTCTCCCTCTCTCTCTATCATCATCACTATATCTTTATCTCTGATAAATTACAGTTGCCTGATATCAAGAAATCATTCTTAGCTCAATGAATTCTCAAGCGGTAGATGCGATGTGACTTCCAACTAAGTGGGCAAAGTGTAAAAGCTAAGGCCTTTCTCATTTGGGCAAACAACAGGTTGGCACGGAGTACCAGGAACTCTGTACAGGAAGCTCTCTCTCTCACTACAATGAAGGCCAATAACTAGGGCTCAGTCAGTAGGTTGTTTTAATATTCCTATTGAATCCACAGGTTGGCATGTGACCTAACATTGAAGTGTTTGTTTTATAGCTGTGTATGGATGCCTGTATGTGGGGTGTGTGTGTGTGTGTGTGTGTGTGTGTGTGTGTGTGTGTGTGTGTGTGTTTGTGCATATGGATATAGTTGTGTTGTGTATGTGTATGCATATATCTGTGTACATATGTGATATGAGTTTTTATGTGCCTGTATGTATATATGAGTGTGTGCCTATGCCTGTGTCTGTATTTTTGTACATGTGCCTGTGTGTGTGCCTGTGTGTGCATTTGTGTGTGTGCATGTGTGTATATGCGTGTGCCTGTGCCTGTACTCATGTATGTGAAGTTGTCATTGTTTTCCACTTCCACCTACAAGGTAAAGAATCTCTTCTCCACAAGTCCCATGTCTACACCTCCGTTCTTTCAAATTAAAGTATAACTATCTTAAAAAGACTTGTAAAAAAAAGACCAAGTCCATCTCCTGATTTATAACTAATTTGGCTTAGAATCTGTTCTCTCTCCCTCAATCTGATTTCCTAATTCCATGAGCTGGCCAGTCACCTTCATCTCTTGTCTCCATAATTATATTTTATATTTTTTTAAAAAATGGCTCTCAAATAGTGAACTCTCTGTTAATCGTCAAGTGTATGACTATCACCATGTTGCTTTCATGGAAGTATTTATTATATTTCATAAAGGAATCATGCTCTTGTTTATTCCTAGGTGGCTTAGAGGCAATCAGAATTCTTTCATTGGACCTCCTGTCTTAATCCAGATGCAAAGTCAACCCACAAGGCTTTCAGGGACTGATCTGTTTTCTTAAACTTCACCTTTCAAATTTGGATCCACTAAAGATTTTACCAAAATGCTGTTATGAAAGTGTCATATCAGACAAATGACGTCAGAATCTCTTAGTATGTGGCCTTGGTGGTTGTATTATCTGATTCCCATACGTATTACATTGTGCAGTCAGGACCATGATCTGCCATTCATGAGGGGCATATCCACAATGTCTGGGGTTGGATGTATCCCTGAGCAGTATAAACCTGACTATACACTAGAAACTACCTCACATGGTTTTTTTTAATACAGGTGGCTAAAGTCCCAGAAATTAGAATTTCCAGAGATGGGGTCCAAATAAATTCCTCCCACATTAGAGTTTGTGAACCACTGCTATAGAAGTTTCCTGATATAATTTTTAATACTAAAAGCTTCAACAGAGCATTTTAAGCCAAGTAATACCTCCTTGCACATTGACACTAAATTCTTTTTTTTTTTTTATGTCTTTTTTTTTTTTTGATATTTTATTTACATTTCCGATGATTCCCCTTTTCTTTAGAAACCCCGTGTCCCCTCCCCC
>JAPYYD010006383.1:0-11225 GCA_028551405.1 Uromys caudimaculatus
ACTAGGCTTAGAGTCCAGTGCACGCTTCATGCTGAGCTCTCGGGCCCTCAAACACCTGAGTCCGATCCCTCCTCTAATCTGTCTTCTTCCCTCCCCCCATTTTCATTCTGATCCAGCTACCTCGCCTGCATGGTAGAGCTATATCAAACCAAGTCCTTTCCACCATAGGGCTGCTCCCCAGCTGTGATTCCTGCTTGCAATTCTTTTTTCTCTGTGCTTCTCCATCTGTTTCCTTCTCCCTGATAAACCCACTCAAAGGCTTCTCACTGGACACATCTTCTCTCCACACCCCTAGCACACACCTTCCCAGTCTCCTGCACCAGGCTTACGGAGGCTCACTTACCCTACATGGTATACATCAGTGTGTATCAGCTCCCAGAACACCTTACTGAACTCTTGTTTAATTGCTAACTTATTTGTCCTTTCATGGTGCAGTGTTAGCATCATGAAGAGAAACAGGATATTTATTAATAGGATAATCCTAAGCACATTCCAGGATCTCAAACACTGGCTGGCTGTGGTTATGGCTGAATGCTTATTTGTTGAATGAGCAAATGATTAAGTACCTGGAAAGAGAAATGATGCAACTAGAAATGTCTTGCAAAATGTGATATAGAGATATTATTTGTAAGTAGACTGCCACCATCCAATAAAGGTTAATGCCAAGTGCTAAATGTGTCACGTCTATTTTAGACCCAGGAAGTTTTTAACTGGAAAGCCAACTTTGGAGACATACAGGATTCCAGTGACGGGAAAGTCCTGCATTCTCAGACATGGTTTCACTAAGCATGCTGGAGTTTGGGGTCTTTGCAATGTCACAATGACATCATTATATTATGCATTTCCTCGGGATATGTAGGCCATGTGTCAGATGTTTTACTGACTTGGAATGTAGGGAACCACCTAGGATCTTAGATAAATGATACCTGGAGCAGGGGGATGGCTCTGTGCTTAGTTCCTTGTTGTGAAAGTGTGAGGGCCTGAGTTTGGATCCCTAGGACTCCTGTAAATTTCAAGAGGTTATGGAGCCCTCCTGTAACTCCAGACAGGACCCCCAGAGTAAGCTGGCTAGCAAGACTGTCCATATCAGTTAGCTCCGGGTTTGATTTAGAGACCCTGTCTCGATAAAGTGGAAGAGTAATTGAGGATGATTTTCTATATCATCCTCCAGCCTCCACATCTGTGGGGCCACACACTCATGTGAACACCCATCCCCCCCAAACACACATGAGAAAATGGAAGACAAGAAATGGCTTCTATCATGGTGTATGGGCCGCTCTTCTGAGTGATATGGCAGGATCACTCCCTAATGTGACATCTGGTGTCTGCTCCTTTCCCCATCATCTCTATCCTATTGTGCGTTCCTCTTACTATAGACTGGACTTTTTTCTGGTCTGCAGTATTATCATTTTCCACTTTCTCAAGTTTCTCTTACTTCTTAGAGACTTTTGGGTTCAGACTCCATCTTAGAGAAACTGATCTAAGGTTAAACTTGAATTAACTAACAAACTGTCACCTAGCACCAGTTTCCAAGTTACCCGCCCACATACACACTCTGCCAAGACCTATGTTTAACACCAGTTTCCAGGTTATTCTCCAACAAATCTACACCTCCAGGTTATAAGCCCACCCCTGACATTTCACTTCCTAAGAACCACCAATCAGGAGGAAAACAGAAGTCAAATGTATGGCTTGGCTCCCAGCACCAGCCAATTATGTTACAGGCCATAATGGTCCCCCAATCAGATGTGTGCTAAGCAAGATACCCCCTTCTTGGCTCTATAAATACTTGCCTGAAACTGGGCTCAGGTTCTACCTTCCCATCCTGCTGGGTCAGGGCTGGTGGGGAGCCCAAGATCAAGCTTGAATGAAGAGACCCTAATATAATTGCATCAGAATTGGCTCCTTGGCAGTCTTTTGGGTTTCATGAATGTTTCCTGGCCTAACACTTCCTTCACACTGCTTGGAGATCTAGGGCACTCTCTTCTCTATAAAGAATAATTTTAAAGTCAACCCCTATGTAGCCAGACTTTGGCTACTTTGTGGGTTCTTTTTTTCTTTCACCCTTCTCCACCCCTCTCCTTCCTTTCTTTTAACCCTGTAACACTAGGTAGGAGAGAAAAAGAATAGAGGAGAAAGGGGTTGACAATATCATTAGACAACTTCCTGCTGATTAGGGAGGTTGAGTTCCTTGGGGCAAGTTTGAGCTTCACTGTCAGGATATCTAATTTCTTCTTTTCATCTCTTTGTACATGACCACTTGACATGCAACAGACTGCAAACAACCACCAACTGGCCAACTAGCCCATTCTATTGGGGCCCTAGCATTTATATACCCTTTGAAAAATTCCCAGAATTCCAAATGTCGAACAGCTGTAGAAACTCTCTGCAGCTGGCAAAACCACACCCCTACTAGAGCATGAGGCAAACCATAGTCACCTGCTTTGAAACAGCCCCATATCTCCACACCTGATTGAAACAAAAACATATCCCCATAATATTTCTGTGTTTTTAAAAGAAACCAAAATCCTCACTATACCCCCAACATTAGTTTGCTTTGGCCTAAGCTATAAATCTCAAGTTAGGGCTATAAATATCAACACCTGTATTTCCAGTAGACTAGATGAGTTCTTTACAGAACTAATTTTATAAATATTTTTCTCTCCTCCAGTCCCAGTCTCCTGAACCAAGTCACAAGTTTAATATATGAATTACCTAAATAGACCAAGTTTCTCAGCAGAATGGAAAGGCCCAGAATCAGAACTCTAGAGGAAGATGGCATGTGACAGTGGCCCTTCCCACTAGTCTCACTCTGACTCAACTCCTACTTGCAGCAACCCACAGGGCAGAGAAACTTGAGGCAGTAGAATTTGATAAATTTGTTCTGTATCCCACATCAGCTCCTCGGTTTCTGACTGCAGTCTCTGTCATTCTATTCTACTGCATGTGAAGGAGGAAAGAATGTAGACAACCCACATGTGGGTAAATACTCACCTGGGGACTCACCTAGGTACACTGTTACTAGCAGAGATTCTCTGTAGCTGTAGCTACATTTAGCCAAAAGGTCCTATACTGCCATTTTAATGCAGTCTAATTCCATCCATTGGTCTCCAGCATCACCTTGCTGACTTGAAGGACTATTAATTTTTCTATTTATTTTCCCCTTCACAGTAATATTGAAACAAGGACACAGGTCTATGGAGTCATTCAGTGGCCAACACTTGCCAGCTTATGAAGTCCTAGAGTCTCTTCATAATACCACAGAGAAACAATAAATATATATGTATTTACCAGGAAATCAGAGAGCTCAAAGGAATGCTCAGTTTCTGAAGCTAAAATATATAAATCCATGTATGCCAACATTTTCCCAAATGCAGTAGTAAAAATAAAGAAATAGATCACCTGCCAGCTCATTAACTGAACCTTCCTGCTAAGCCATTCACTTATGACATCCTTCTAATGTCCAGAAAACCAGGCTCTTTCTTGACATAAAATTATTGATCAAAGATTTTTTTGAAAATGACTGATTTTTAATGGATCTTGGGTTTTAAGAGGTGTGTGATCCTCTTTTGGTTTGAATTGGTCTAGTTGTTCTTCAATTGATTTTTTTTTTTTTAATTTTAAAGCCACATAGTAATTCTTGTGAACAAGAGAAAGAAGTAAAACAGTCCCTATATATTCCTCTCCTATGAACAACAGATTTAGTGCCCAAATTTTGCTTGCATGCCATATTAAATTATTTTTTTATCAAGGGACAAATTCTCATGGCCCTCATTTCCTGGTTGGATCTGTGGGGACTAGAACACTGAGGTGGCACAGGACAACAACAAAATGAATGTGCTAATGACCCTGGTGGGTTCAGAAGATTGCCCAGAGTGTGGGGATACTGCGGGGATGCTGGCCCTGCCTCCCCTGTGGATGCTGATGAACTCAGACACCCATGGAAGTCGCTCTCCAGGCTCCTCTGGAGAGTACCATCTTTGCAATGCAGCTTTCTGCTCTGCACACATTGGGACCTTCATGCAGAGGGTGATGCCAAGGGAGGAATAGCACCTTGATTTTCTTCTCCACAGCCACTCCAACTGCAGCATCTATGTGCATCTAATGGGGAAGGCACTACATGTCCTGACTTCTGCAGGGCCACACCTTCTGCACTGAGGCATATAGTGCACCAGCCATACCCAGGTACGATGGTGAGTAGGTCCTGCATGTGGGGGCTGATCTCAGAGGTCTGCAACTCTCAGCTGGTTTGTTAAACAAAGACAAGCTGTGGGCTTAGCTCAGCAGTAGAGTGCTCACCTACCTTGTCCCAGCTCCTGGCACGTGGGAAGGTAACTCAGGGATACTGAGACAGGACAGCAACAGCACAGGACACACATTGTGTTGCTTCACTGTAAGTGATGGACCATTTTTATAGCATTAGGTATAACAGTGCTGAATGAAGACAGAAAACATTGGCTTCCTTGTGCCTTAATATTGAGAATAGAGTTTGTGGGGAAAAGAAAAACTCATTTTTGTCAGATTAAAAAAACAGAAAGAAAGAAAATGAGATTTGAGGTGTGAGTTTTATTTGGGTTCCCCAACTTCAAAACAGAAATAAAATGTATGTTGACTCCTTGTTGGGAACTTTGATGACCCGGGTTTGTTCTGAGAGCATAATTCAGTACCCTGCACACTGTTATCATAGTCAAACTTGGGGTGGGGGTAAGATCTTTAGTTTTTAAATGATGAAATGAATTTGTTTAAAAATTTTAAATTTTCAAGTAAGCTGAAATATTTCCTTCTGAAACTGGCAGACCCTAGAATCTGGCAAAAGCTGACAGCTTTGGCTCCAATCAAGTGCAGACATTTCTGAGATGAAGCAATACACATGAGGACAGGAGACCCCCATTGTCTGACCCATCAGCAACCACAGGTGACATGAGTGTGACACACTGTCTGCTCATGCTCCCGAACACACAAGCTGTAGAGATGCTTCATAGGGGAAGGAGCCCTCTGTGCAGGTGAACAACTTCACTGTTTCTAACACTGTCTGTGAGTGACCATCTTCAGTCTCCTCTTGTTCTTTCTACCTGTCACCTCAACCCATGTAGGGAGAACTCGGCTCCAATTTAGAGTCTGGTCTTATCTTGTTTCCCTTGGAGCAGGAAGAGAAAAGAATATTTCTCCAAAACAAGAAAGCCCACCCTGCTGTGAGGCTGAGTTAACCCATGAGTGACTGCCTGCTCTGTGTCCAGGATTGAACCACGCAAGGATGTGCCTGGCTCAGGCTACCCCAGCACAGGAGAACTTCTAGGTGCATGGAAAGGCATCTAATTTAGTTTAATGTCACTGAGACACATAGGACCCTTTTTGTAGATCAAGGAATTTAAGATTCCTTATAGATAAAGCAATTTAAAAATGGACCCAGAAGAAAACTCAAGGACAATTTTATTTTATTAGAGTTTAAGAAACCAAAGGGCAGGCACGCTGGAGATCTCAGCAGCTGCTGGAAGAGACAGGAATGGAAGGAAGGAGGGAGGGAGGGAGGGAGGGAGGGAGGGAGGGAGGGAGGGAGAGAGGAAAACAAAGGCAGACTTGATTTTTGCATTAGAGGTCATCAATACAGCAGGCTCAGCAGTGATTCCTAGCAGCTGCTTGAGTTAGGGTTGAGGCCTTGGTTAAAGAGCAAGATTGGACTTTGGCAAGTACCTGGACAGAGGAAATAGAGAAAAAGAGAAAAAAATCTACTCTCTGAGCAGGCAGGCTTAGCAGGGAGGGCCTGTAAGCAGTTGTCCTGGGAGAGGGGCTCTAGGGTCTGGAAGCCCATTTCTCACTGAGGGGACAACTGCCTGCATCCTCTTATCATGTCCTCTGGGAAGTGTTGTTTCCTTTCAACTTCTGGTTTGTCTCCCTGAGGGTGAAATAAGATTTTTCTTCTTGTCTTAGGAGGTCTCAGCTTTGTCCAGACAATCGAAGACCCTGATGTCTACATGAAAGGGTTATCAACAACTAACTAAGCCATTTGTAAAGTGGCTTACACTGATCATGCTATTTGTCTCAGAGGAAGTCACTGTGTTAGTGTTCATATGTGTCAGGGAGGTGTCCAGAGGTCCGAGGCATCCATGTCTGTGTCAGAAAGGATCTCGTCAGCCATGGCCCAGAACATTTTGACCATGAAGCTGGCTCAGAACAAGCATATGCCTCCTTTGGTCTGAGAAGAGCTGGCTCTCTTTCTCTCTATCAAGTTCTCTCAATAGGGCAACAGTCACACTGCTCTGGACAAGACGTACTTGCGCAGAGAGCTGAAATCCTGGACCTAAGGCTAAGCATAGCAGAGGAAAGGATGTCCCTCAAGAGTCTGATTCAGAAAGAATAAGGATGTGCCCTTCCTGGAGCCTTTCAGACAACAAAGGCGTTCTGTACCTGTTAGATACTGGTTTCTCAGAAAGGCCAGCACTAGTGGGAAAGCCCTGTGGAGTTACTGGTGGGGATGGTGCTCTGTCTTGATTTCAGGTCTTACATTCGTTTGTGCTTTAATATTGTTTTTTGTTTTAGGGAGAGAGAAAAAAATCTCTTATTAGAGAAATCAACAACTTAGTAGAATCAAATTTGAAATAGTGCATTATGCAAAATCTAGGCACTCTAGTAATGACTTCAGGCCTCACAGAGACCCAAACCTTGAGGGGACCTGAGAACCAGCTGATATTTTTAAAAAGAGTGTCAGCGAAGCAGCCTCTTAAGATCTGGTGCCATGGAGGCCACTAGTGTAACCTTCCCCTGAATCATGTGAATAAAGTCACCAGATCTTCCCAGGGAGGTCGTTCTTGACTGTCAGTCAGAAGAATGAACATTAGGAAGGAAATCTGAACTCAGACTGTCCTGAAAATCAGACCCAAGCCCTTCATTGTGCTAGGATGTGTTTCTTAGTTCCCAGTACCCCTTTGGGAGCGCCAGCTTGTTGCTATAGTGACTGGAGACCCATTTCAGTGGCTTGGATGTTCAGCCTCTTTCATCTTCCTCCCTCACCTCCATCTCATTCTCATTCTGTTGTTTAGGTGAATGCAGAGGAGAGTTGGGGTCCTGATCTCTGAGAAGCCAATGACAAAGATAAAAAGATAGACTTGCATTTTATCACTCCTGGGGCTGGAGGGTTAGCTCGGGGGTTAAGAGCACTTACAGCTCCTGCAGAGGACCTGTGTTGGGTTCCCAGTACCTACGTCAGGAGGCTCTCAACCACCTATAGCTCCAGCTCCAGCTCCTTTTCTGGCCTCTGCAGGCACCTGCACAGAGACAGAAAGACAGAGACAGAGACAGACAGACAGACAGACACAGACGTAGACACAAACACACAGGCACACAGACACACAGGCACACACAGATGCTTATATATGTACTTTTCTTAAACTAGAACACATACCTGGAAGGCCACACTTGTAGAGTGAAGTATGAAGTAAGACAGATCCATTTTTACACCTTAAAAAAAAAACTCATGAAAAACCCCTATAACAGAATAAGAAATGAAAGAAAAGGACTTGTAGGACAACAGGGTTTACAAACAAGTGACTTTTAAACATGAGAAATGTTTTTATTGATGTCTGAGGACCAGAAATTTAAAACATGAAGATATTGACTTATGATCACCAATAACCATGAGTTATGTATTTAAGAGAAATCTGCAAATAGCATATAATATTTAGAAATATGCCAGTGAATAATTTTGGAAAAAAATGATTTATTGCCAGGCATGGTGGTACATACCTTTAATTCCAGTGCTTGGGAGGTAGAGGCCAGGGGATCTGTGTGAGTTTAAGACCAGCCTGGTCTCCATAGTGAATTCTAGACCAAGCAGGGCTACAAACTGAGACCCCATCTCTGAGAGAGGGAGGGAGGGAGGGAGGGAGGGAGGGAGGGAGGGAGGGAGGGAGAGAGAAAAATTATATATTATTTAATTTGTTATTTAGTTACATGTGTGTTCTCACCATACATTTGGTTTTGTTGTGTAGCTCAAGATAGCTCCAAGCTTGATGTGTAGCCTAAGATGGCCTTGAATCCTAATCCTCCTGCCTCTGTTTCCTGACTACTGGGATTACAGTGGTGTACCAGCACATCTTGTTTACGTGGTGCGGGAGATGAACTTGGACTTCATCACATGCTAGGCAAGCACTGTAAAAAGTGACCCCAGCCGCATACTTTGTTTTCTTTGTTTCTGAACTTTCTATATCTGGGTGGGCAAAATTTCATGTGATGTCACATGCTTATGCTCATTTGAATTTAGCAATTGCTTTTCCCTTTTATAATACCATTGTCTGTTAAATAACTAGTGTAATTGACTAGAAGTTATTAACTACACACACACACACACACACACACACACACTGTTTCTGTGAACCACCTATCTTTTGATGCTGTGAAGATGGTCTGGAGGGTATGTGTCCTCTGACTTGGGGTCAAAAAATTCAGGACAGATTCCTATACATGAGATTAATGGGGGCAAAGAGAAAATACTTAATTTTCAACTCTGTGAAACAAACATGTTTCTTTTATTGAAACAGCATGTACAGCCTTGGGGTGTGTGTACAGAGGAGATATGGATCTCTTGAGAACTATGATGTCAACTTAAACTCTCATCAAGCATACGTGGAGGGGTTAGTGTCTCATGCCTTTCAGTGATCCGTGCAGCACTGGTGCCGGGCATGCAGGCCACCTCAGCTTTCCTGTATGCCAAAGAGATTAGGGGATGGAAATTGGCAGAGAAATTGGGTTTATTTACACTTTGACCAAGCCTGGAAGAGAAAGAACCTTCCTTTCTCTCTGCCTTCATGTAACGGGCTACAGAGTCAAGGGAATATGCATGTGCTATTTACCTGTGAGGTGGGTCAACCAATCTTCTCACCGCAGGATTCGAACCTGGACCCCAGGCCTTTTCCATTTCTTATTCTAGTCTCAAGAAGACTCAGTGGGTAAAGGAACTTGCTTCCAAGAATGATGACCTGAATCTGGTCCCCCAAGCTCACATGATGGAGAGAGAAAACTGATTCCTAAAAATTGTCTTCGTACCTGCAAAGGTGAGCTAACACACACACATACACAAAGACACACACTCACACACACTCACACATACACAATGCTCAAATGCACATATATACGCATAAATGTAATTAAAACAAAACTTTAATTGGGATTCGATTTTTCTTTAACCAATCTTTCCTATGTACTTTGGAAGATATACAAACACCATGCGGCCTAGGCAGCAGGCCCAGAAAGAGGTCTCATGAGCACCTGGTTTCACTGATAACCAATTGTCTCCTACACCATTCTTCTATCCAGAAATCCAAAACTCACTAAAAATAACAATCAAAAGAACAGAATGTGTCCCATGCGTCCCAAGCAAAGCACAGTTCTTTGGATCCAGTTGTGATATATTGCTTCACCTCCACGTTTAAGTTTCTCTCTCCTGGGAAGAAGACTCTTGACGGGTTTGTTCCTGTCAATGTTGATAAGCTTTAATGGTTTATAGTAGATTTCTTTATATTTTGTAGTAGATTCTAAAATACAATATATATATATATTTATATATATATATATATATATATATATATATATATATATATGAAACATTTGTAACATATTTTAAAGATATTTCTAGGTAACACTAGTCTGTCCTTGAATTACCAAATTATCAAAAAATCTCTAGAAAAATCCCAACAAATTTATTTTCAAACATATCTGTGTGTGAGCCAACCCACATGGATTCTCATGGGTGACGTCCACATTTCACTTCAGCTGTACTGGGCATCTTCAATGCTCTTGGTTGATTATGATGGGATGTATTCTGTGCTCTTTGCCTTTGGACAGGAGCTTGGGATTGTGGGTCTGGAGAGAATCAAAATCTGGGCCACAGAACAATTCCTCTCTCATTTCATGGAATTAGAGGCAACACTAGAGCGAGTCAAGCAGACACGCTCAGCATCAACTGCTAGGTTCAAAACCAACCCTGTCCCATCTCTCCATATGACGACTGGCTTGTCACATACATGACTCAGTTTGCTTGTCTGTCGTGTACTACATCGTTGCTGGAACTAAACAAGTAATAAATAACTGAAGCTCTGTCTGCTCTGGTCACTGTCAGTATTGATGTCTTCCTCAGGTGCAGTAGAGATGGGCACAGCTAACGACAGCACCTTCAGCCATTTCATCCTTATAGGCTTCTCTGACCGGCCCCAGCTGGAGAAGGTCCTCTTCGCCATCATCCTGCCCGCCTACCTCCTGACCCTGCTGGGCAACAGCACCATCATCCTGGTGTCCAGGCTGGACCCGCACCTGCACACCCCCATGTACTTCTTCCTCACACACCTGTCCTTCCTGGACCTCAGTTTCACCAGTAGCTCCATCCCACAGTTGCTCTATAACCTCAGCGGGCCGGACAAGACCATCAGCTATGTGGGCTGTGCTCTGCAGCTGGTCCTGTTCCTGGGCCTGGGGGGTGTGGAGTGCCTGCTGCTGGCTGCCATGGCCTATGACCGCTTTGTGGCGGTCTGCAAGCCCCTTCACTACATGGTCATCATGAGGCCCAGGCTCTGCGTGGGCCTGGTCTCAGTGGCCTGGGGCTGCGGGGTGGCCAACTCCTTAGCTATGTCTCCGGTGACCCTCAGCCTACCCCGCTGCGGACACCGCAGAGTGGACCATTTCCTCTGCGAAATGCCAGCTCTCATCAGGATGGCCTGTACCAACACCGCTGTCATTGAAGGCACTGTCTTCGTCCTGGCAATAGGCATCGTGCTGTCGCCCCTGGTGTTCATCTTGGTCTCCTATGGCTACATCGTGAGAGCAGTGTTGCAAATCCACTCGGCTGCAGGGCGGCAGAAGGCATTCAACACCTGTGGCTCGCACCTCACCGTGGTCTCGCTTTTCTATGGGAATATCATCTACATGTACATGCAACCGGGGAACAGCTCCTCCCAGGACCAGGGCAAATTCCTCACCCTCTTCTACAACATTGTCACCCCTCTCCTCAACCCTCTGATCTACACGCTCAGGAACAAGGAGGTGAAGGGGGCGCTCAGGAGGCTGCTGCTGGGTAGCCTAGAGACCAGGGAAGTAAGGGCTGGTTCCAGATGGACCAGGGGGAAGCTGTCCTGCTGAGGATGGCAACGACTACTGAGAGAACTCCGCAAGCTCTCAGGCAAACATTTTAAGGAGAAAGAAAGGGGGCAGAGAAAATGTTCCTCAGTCATTGGGGAAAA
>JAPYYD010006384.1:0-11225 GCA_028551405.1 Uromys caudimaculatus
ACAACTTCTATTTTATTTTTGTTCTTCAAAGTAACAGAGACATGCTTTAAATAAATAATATATTAGATATTTGTAAAAAGAAAAAAAAAGGTAGGAATTTCTCTTTTGCCTAAATCCTGATCCATCATTATCATGCCTAATTCCCCCCAAAGCACACTCACCCTCTCTCTTTTTCTCTGTCACTCTCTCTTTCTATCTCTATCTTTTTTCTTCCATTAGTTCTTTCATTCTTTCTTGACATGGTCTCAGACATTCTAGCCATCATGTGCAGCTTATCATCTCTCATTCTTGTTTACTCAAACATATACTTTTACTAATTTTTGTTGATTATGTATTTTACTTCATATTTTTTAAAAAACAGAATTAAATATTCTTTCAAGATTTTTCTTTTTTGGTTATTATTAATTTACCTTCCATAGATATGGATGTATTCCAATTTTCTTCTGCTCTTGCTATTTTCTTCTCACCTCTTCATGATAGCCAGCTCAGGTTTTGCTTCTAAGCTATTGTGACTGGGGCTTATTGGGGAATTCAGAGAAAGAGATAAACATGAATGTGAGACTGAGGGCAGGTATTCAGTGCCTTGTAAGATCTGTACGGATATTTAGGTTTTATGCTCAATAAAACCAGAAGCCATTTCAGAAGTTTTATTATAGAGTCATATGACCCATCCTATGGCTTGTTCCTCATGTTTGTGTATGGGTGTAATAGGTGTTTGTGTGCATGCATTCTTGTATATGTGCAAGCACACACACATGCAGAGGGCTAAGTTTGGTGTCTGGTGTCTGGTGCCTTTCTCTATAGCTTTCTAATTTATTTTTGAGCAGACTTTATTGCTGAATTGGAAGCTCTACTATTTACTAGACTGTGTTAATGAGGGTAAGCATATGGTATCATAACTGGGTGTCTTACTGATTGTCTTAGTTAGAGATTCTATTGCTGTGAAGATCCAGCAGATCTTATAAAAAACATTTTAATTTGGGGCTGGCATATAATTTCAGCGATTTAGTCCATTATCATCATGGTGGGAAACATGGCAGAGTGCAGGCAGACATGATGCTTGAGACGGAGCTGTGAATTTTATATCTTGATCCTCAGGCAGAAGGAGACTATAAGACATATTGAGTGTAGCTTGAGCATAGGAAACCATATGGCGTGCCTCCACAGTGACACACTTCCTCTAACAAGGCCACACCTATTCTAACAAGGCCATAACTTCCAATAGTGCCACATGCTATTGATCAACCATTCAAACACATAAGTCTATAGGCGCCATTCCCTTTCAAACCACCATACGGACTGAGCCATCTCTTCAACTCACTACCTTCTACACTTTGAAAAAACAAACAGTGTGCTAATTGGGAAGAATCTGTTGACAAATCATTGTAATAGATCTTGAGAGACACAATGACATTATCCTGTCTAAATGCTTGTGTAGCTTGAGAAATCCTGAGATATGAGATTTATTTTAAGGGAAAAATCAAGGGGAGGATGAGGATCAAGGGCTTAGAAAGAAGAGAGGAATCAAAGATATCTCCGAGATTCTGCCTTGAGCAATGGAGTAGACAGTGAAACTATTTGTAGAAATAAGAAAGGGTGAAGATAGTGTTACATGTTATTGAGAAGGAAAGCACCAGAAATGGAATTTTGTAATTTAAAATTTTAGTTTGTCTATGCACATGTTCATGTGTACGCAGGTACAGATGTGTGAAGGTGTGGGTGCACATATGTGTTCATGATGAGGTAAAAGACATCTTTGGTGTCATTCTAAATGACCCTTCCACCTTATTTGAGATAGAGTCTTTTACTGACCTGAAGCTCACCAAATTGTCTAGAGGTTGATGTCAGATGTCTAGCTGTTGAAATTTGCTTTCTATTCCTCTGATAAACCCCATGACCAAAAGCACCTTGAGGAAAGAAAATGTTTCTTTGTCTTATATTTTGTAATTACAGTCAATCATTGAGAGAACTCAGGCAGGAACTCAAGCAGGAGCAGAGGCAGGGAGAAAAGTTCTCTATTGCATTATTCCCTCTAGCTTTTCAGCTAAGTTTCATATATAGCCTAGACTCACTTGCTTAGGAATGACAGTTCTCACAGTGGCCTGGGACTTTCTCCATTAATTAACAAATGGCCCAAGACTCCTAAACATTGCATACTATTGTCATTGGTCTTAGTTTCTCTCTAGCACATGATGGTAAGATACTACTGCTGGAAATACTACATACTTGGGTCATAATATCAATAAAGTAAGATGGAGTAGACCTTCATTTATGCTGGCTAGCTTTCATAGAGCTAGAAGGTCTATGCATGCTCCTGTTAGAGAAAAATAATCATTAGTTATACCCACCAGCCTTAAACTGTATGAACTACAGTAATGATTGACCCAGCAAGTGATAGCCACTAGTACAATAGTGGTACAAACATCATGGAAGTAACCAACTAAATTCTGATTGGTTTAAGTCTCACTTCAAAAGATTAAAAATTATACCTGGTGTTATTATTGGCCTAAGAGCCTATGACTAGACAGGTTACAGGCCCCAGTGGAGGCTATACTTCTATCATGCTGCTATTAAATTGACTCCCAAATATTTATTGCTATACTCATTGAGCAAGACATTTTTTTTGTTCCCCACCAAACAATATTTGAAGCAAATGTTGATTTACACAGTGACCCACAAGTGTGAGAGAATAGGCTCTCCACCATGTATACCATGCAGATAATGTTAGGTATGTCGATCTTATGAGTTGTCACCCATACTGTAGTGATCTTATGGATGATGATCTGCCTTTTGAATCATTCTGATTCTGACAGCAACGCTTCACGCATATCCTTTTAATTATCCAAATGCTTTTATTTGTTAACCAAGTGGACTTTGGTAGAATGTTACCTAGGTATGTCAGGTGTTCCCCATCTAGACTAAGTAAATTTACACATAATGTCTTCACAGGAAATTTCTCACAGAACTCATCCTCTATAAAGTACCACTCTAAGAAACATATCCTATCAACAACACCACAAATCATCTTATAAAATGCAATTGCTCTTTCTCTATGAATTTACATGTCATCAGCAACTGGAACAATTGCCAAATCCCTTCATGTTAAAGCATTCATCTGGACCAGGATTACAGATATCACAACCTTAAAGGAAGAAATGTTCCTTCTACCTCATTAGACATTAGTACTGCTTTTTACTTTCTTTTTGTTATTTAGACCCCCTAATCTCAGGACATCCTATGATGAACATCTCTATTTGTCTACTTCTTTACCTACATTCTCTCTCTGTTTAATCTTAGCCAGTCACACATATGTCAATGACACCTGTCAATGTATCTAGATAAAAGTGTCTTCATTGGGCTCCTTAGTAATCCATTCAATCATCTATTCCATATCTCTTCTTGGATGTTGACAGTCCTCTCAAATTGTCTTAGGAATGCCAAGGACCAACTTCAGCTTGGAGAGGGATTCTGAGAAAGTGGGTGTCTGGGAATCGCAAAAACAAATGACTTGAAATCAAATCACGGGTCCAAGCTGGTTGCATATGCTCTGCTAGAGACAACTTTCCAGTCAGCTTTCATTCTGATCTGATTTATTTCTCCCTGATCTGCTTTTTCTGTAGACCTCCAGACAGCCATTTCGTTTTATTCTTCTGGAGACAGTTCTCCTAGCAGTTCTTTCTTGCTATTCTAAAAATTATCTGGAAAGCTCATCTGCCTCTCATGAGCTCAGTCTTCTGTTTTACATATTATTCCTCTCATTTGTTTCCGGTTTACTTTTTATCATCCTATGAATCAGAATCCTGTGACCCTAGCACCTTAATTCTTAGGAATCAGCAAGTACACAGTTTCTTTTAACATGCAGAAGAATTCAGAGCTCTGCCTGCCTCTGTTAAGCACAGGTGCTAAGCTAGCAGAGTGGGACCCTGTCCTGAAATTACCATTTCTACTACACTGGGCCTGGTCTCTCTGTGGCCCAGGCTGACCTTGAATTCAGGAATCTCCCTGCCTTTGTGTCTGACTGTTTCTTTATCTTTTTGAAAAGTTGACTCATTAATGCTGCCGCCTCTGTTCCTTTAGATTCATGAAGCTTCTTATACAATTCATATTTTATCTGTAAAACTTTGCATAGCTGAGAAAATATATATTTTTGAACTTTTGTTTTGAGAGTTCTTTTCCATTGCCTTAAGGGATCACTGAATGTCCCAGAGTTTACCATTTTGCTAAGACAGTAGCTAAAGCTTCCTCTCCTGGATTTGTGCTGTTTCTGATTAGCAGGGAGTCATTAATGTTAACAGGAAGGATATTGCTTACAAGAGGAATATAAAATATGCACATTTTATACAAACAAGCAATATGCCCATGATAGCCATTGTCACTCCTTGTTTACTGTCATGTCACAAGGGCAGGATCCATGTCAATGTGTCCCCACCAAGACCATGCTGAACTTGATACAGGAAAAAATGAATTTTGTGGAGTTGGGGAGATAATTCAATGGGTAAAGTGCTAACTTCTCTCAATTCACTGAATCTCTAGGACATATGTTTAAAATTTTAAGTACATATATACACACACACACACACATATATATATGTATATATGTGTGTATATATATATATATATATATATATATATATATATATATATATATATATATACACATATGCCTGTAGCAGCTATTTATTTAAAAAAAGGTCGTGAATTGTAAAGAATGCAGGGAAGGATATATGAGAGGGGTTTTAGGGAGAAAGTGGAAGAGGGAAATGATGTTATTATATTTTAATCTCAAAAAAATTGAAATGCTAAAAAAAAAATAGTGTTTGTGTTGGAGAACCTGTCTAAAAGTAAATTTAACAGAAGTATAAGAAGCATCATAGTTCGTTTCAGCTGTCAGCTTGACATAGTTTGAAGAGTGTCCTTTCTTCTGAGATGGCGGGTCTGCAGAAGGTTGTTAAAATGACACAGGTTCCCCCACAAAAGATGTATATTATTTCTGTAACCCAGGTAAGGGAACATTGATATATTTCTAGGTTTGAGCTTCCCCAGACAACCATGGTTGTTTACTTCCTGAGTCTCATGAGCTTCTCTTTCCTTTTAGAGCAATGTTTCAATTCAGAGAAAACTTCTATACAGCATCCTGAAAGAATAGGCCTGAAGGATGATTTTGATTTTGAGGTCAAAAGGCTTTGGCAGGTGCTAGATCCTAGCACACTGGTTACTAGAATTATGATTGAAGGGCACATAGCATCATTAGAGGAGTCAAGAGTGTCTTCCCGGTGAAGTAGCTCTAAGATAAGTCATCATGTCTGAAGCATGAGGATGGGTTCACTAGCCAACATGGTGTGGAGGGGGCGGTTTTCAAAGAATAGAGAACAAGATGGGAAACACTCACAGATTGGTGTGCTAAGGGATGTTAAAAGGAAGAAAGCATAGCCAGGACATCATGGGATAGAGGTGTAAGACAGAATGGTAGAGCTGAGTGTCTCCTAGAAGTCTGAGTTCACAAGAGTCAACATTTTCTACTTTACATGCAAAAGATGCAAAAAAGATAATACGTTTTCTTTCATTTGTTTTTCAAGTATATATTTTGGAAATTTAATACATGAGTACAATATATTTAGGTCATATACATCCATCATATTTTCTGTTCTATCCTCTCTTGGACCCCCCATGCCTGTCTCAGTTTTATATTTTGCTCAAATGCACATGGGTATAGGGATATTGGCTAGAGTAGGACCCACACACAATGGATCATTTCCCTGAGGAAAACTGACTCTCCTTCTTCTAATAGCCATAAAGTCTCCTCAGCTAAGTGTGGGACTCTTAGACTCTGCCTCTGTTCATGACTGGCTTGGTCCTCTGCAGGTCTTGTGTAGGTGACCACATCTGCTGTGAGTTCATGAATGGCCTTATCATGTCCAGAAGACATAGTTTTTCAGCACCACTCCCTGGTTCTGGGCTTTTACAATCTTACCACTTTTTTTCCACAATGGTCGGTGACTGATGGTGTACATGTATGTGTATATGATACAGAAGTCCAGTTTAGGGCTGAATATTATAAGGCTTTTAAAAAGAAAGTGTCTTGTGGTTATGAAACGTCATGTAGATAGTATAAAAAGATCAGACATGTTGATCCTCTAAAGCAAATTAGAAGTTTTTTTCTCTGTCCACCTGAATAAAATAGGAATGTTCTCTGGCATTTGGGTCAGTGGGGAATGATGTCATAGAAGCCTTTTGCAGAAGGATATAAACTCAGCACCAGCAGCCAAAGTTGTCTCCTTAGAAATGAGGATTTTTTTTTTTTAATTTGACAACATGTCATGTTCATTTGTGTCCTTGACTAATTGTTCTTTGTTGAAATTGAACTCATTCACCATTAGGTTTGACATGTTAAATTAATCAGGTGTCCTAAAAAGTTTCCAAATTCTAAAATTCTAAGATACCTCAAGATTGCATACACATATATCAACAATGGTGTTGACAGTACATGAAGGGGGCAGAGACAGAGGCATTTAATCTTATCTAAGGTATTTTCCTGGGGCTGGGAAGATGCCTCAGTGGGTTAGGGTTCCTACTGCATAAGTACAAAAGCCTGAGTTTGAATTCCATGTACTCATATAAAAAGCAGGTTGTGGTTCTGTGTGTAACACTATCCCAGGGGATTTAGGAACAGATACAGGAAGATAACTTTAATTTGCTGACTTCCAGCCAAGGACTAAGTTCTAGGAAAGCCTCTATCTCAAGGGAGTAAGACAGAGTGATGAAGCAGACACCGGATGTCCTCAGATGGTCTCTGTGTGCACAGAGATGCCTCTACATATGATTATGTGTTTTCCCTCTCAGTACACACACTGTTATTCAAGATAAACTGATTGCTTAAAACTTTACATTGTAGCAATCTATTATTTATCAATGTTCAAGAATGTTGAAGCTATAATAAATCACTTTTCAATTCCAATAATTTATTATTACACCATTTCTGATTTCAGCATTGCTTTCATAATGATATATATTTCTAGAATGCATTTTCTGTTACATTGCTATATCTCTCTAATAGACTCAACTTTAATTTGAATTTCTAGCTAAGAGCAAAATGAGATTCTATTTCTAAACCCTGTTAGGCTATCTGGAGAACATTATGGGCCTTCAGACCTCTAGCCTTTCCTTCCTGTTTGACTGGTCCTGAACATCTTCTTTGCAGGCCTGACCGTCTTAACTTGCCATTGAGCTCTCTTTCTTAGAAGCTTCTCATATATGTAGTTCATTAGAATCTTTACTTAAATCTGTGATTCTTAATTTATGAGGAAACATACAAAAACATAACTTCAGGAAAACTTATAGGCATTTTTTATATGTATGTATGTGTATGTTTGTGCATGTACAGTGTTTATATACATGTGTCTGTGTCTATGAGGAAAAAGAACAAGCTTGGGTGCTGTTTCCTAGGCACTGGTGTTCTTGTTAAAAGACTGGGTCTCTCCCTGGTCTGTAACTCATCAAGTAAGCTAGGATGGCTGAACATCAAGCCCCAGGTATCTGTCTGTCTCTGCTTCCCTAAGATTTGAGACTACAAGTATGTGTTACCATCCTTAAAATGTTTAACATGGGAACCATGGAATCAAACTCATATCTATATGCTTTCAAGAAAAGCATTGTATTGCCTGGCCTGTCATTTCACCACAGGAGGTAACTCAGAATAGAATGAATGAATGAATGAATGCTTCATAGTCTAAGGACTAAGGAGAAAGTGCTTTCCTATCTGAGAGCAGGATTGCCCTTGTTTTCTCATTCTCCTCTCTCACCCTTGCTTACTGGTTCTTACTTGTCCTTCTTTTATTCTTACTCTAGCTCTCACCTCAGTTTCTGTAGTCTATCTTTTTTTTTTTTTTAAAGGTGCACATAGAGTTTTATTGTTCTATTACGATAATCTCAGGTACAATCCAGGTGTTTGTCAATGTGAATTCTAATCTCTGCTATTGTGAAAGTCTTCATAAAGAACCAAGTAGATTGTTGGTAATTATAAAACTGATGGCCTCAAGAAGATGGGTGATGGTTTGATGTCGTGCCAATGTGGTAGATGCTACTCTTTCCTTGTGTATTGGTAACTCGGGTTCAGCTTTTGCTTTTGAGTCAGAATCAGTAGATGAACTGGATGAAAAATGAGGAAACCCAGGTTGAAAGGAAGGCTCTCCCTGCATTTCAATACAACTATTCCACAAGTGAGACATGTCCCTGCGGTTTTGAGTAATAGAAGTTATAATGAAATTCACAGTGTGTCATTTGCTTGAGTGAAGATTCTCTGTGAGTCCATATGAAGAGAGGATACCTCATTTAAGGGAGCGGGGCGATGTGTTACAATTTCTTCAGGTGGTCTGAAGGAACTTGATGTTGCAAGAGAAAAGTCACTTCTGATGACATCCATCGTATCAGAAACCCCTTGAGCAAGAGAAGGCTTCTGCCTCAGATATACATTTGAAATGCTAGAGCTGGACAGCAGATTTCTCTCACTGGTTTGGACAGCTACACCCAAACTATGGTTATCCATCTTGCCCAGGTCTGGTCTGAAGTGTTTGTTCTTGAAATCTGGAAGCGATGGAGCAGCTCCACGAGAGACCGTTTTAATCCCAATCCTCCTTTTCATTCTTTCTATAAGATGGGGACAGTCTCTCAGAAAGTTTGGATTCTGGTAGAACTGTACCTTACACGAGGCAGAAATTTCTTTTTCTTCAGCCAGAAAGTTGGGGAGAGAAGCTGACCTCTGGAAGTTCTGCCTCATTTTCCTAAATCTATATAGATTAAGCTGTCAAACCAAACTTTTCATGCTATCAGTTTCAAATATTCTGAAGGGGGCCTTTCATTCCAGCACTTCCTGCTTCAAAAATTCTTCATTGATCACTATGTAAGTGCTGTCCTCATTCCACCAAATAGACTTAAATTTGTCACTTCCCACTATTTTCCAGAGTTTTCTGGGGAAGGTCATTGAAAATAAATTACTGTCTTCATCTGGCTCCGAGGCACAGAGGGTATGAGGTGGCCGCTTTATCAAGAATCACTGAGCCAAAACCTGAAATACACTTTCCTCGATAATAGCCCTTAAGTTTGAGTCCTTCTGACCTGTGTTGTCACACCAAAGCTCACTGGAAAAGGTCTCTGAATCCCTTACAGACTGTTAGGGGAAACATCCAGCATTCCTGAAGGTGCCTCAGCAATATCCTGTTTACTTTACCTGCATAGAATTCACATCTGAACAGCTATGTACTCTGCAGATTATATTGGCGCTTCTGTAATCCTTAGTAAGAGTGTGGCTTCCTCTGTATGTGGTACCCACTGTGCTTCTTCAACTTGTTTCCTTCTTTCAACAGAGTGTAGAGTAGAGAAGTTGCTACATTTAACAAAGTTCAACTCGTCAACTGTTCTTCTGTCACCAAATCCAAGGGTGCCAAGATTTTCTCCCATATTGTCCTTGACATTCCCCTTTACTGGGGCCTCTGACACCCTCAGGCCCAAGGGCCTCTCCTCTCTCTCTGATGGCCAACGGGGCCATCCTCTGCCACATATGTGGTCTGAACCATAGGTCCATAGATGTGTATTCTTTGGTTGGTGGTCCTAACGCCAGGACAACCAGAGGGGGGGTCAGGCCCATTGATGCTGTTGCTTCATCCTTGGGGCTGCAAACTACCTCAGCTCCTTCAGACCTTTCTCCAACTCCTCCATCTGGGAACTCACTCTCGGTTCAGTGGTTACTGTAAAGTGAAAATTGGGCATTTTGAACTTTTGGGCTAATATCCGCTTATCAGTGAGTACATACCATGTTCGTTTTTTTGTGACTGAGTTACCTCGCTCAGGATGATATTTTCAAGTTCCATCCATTTGCCTGCAAATTTCATTAAGTCATTGTTTTTAATAGCTGAGTAGTACTGCATTGTGTAGATGTACCACATTTTCTTTATCCATTCCTCTGATGAGGAACATCTGGGTTATTTCCAGCTTCTGGCTATTATAAATTTGGCTGCTATGAACATAGTGGAGCATGTGTCTTTATTACATGTTGGAACATATTCTGGGTATATGACCAGAGAGGTATAGCTGGGTCCTCAGGTAGTATTATGTCCATTTTTCTGAGGGTCTGCCAAACTGATTTCCAGACTGGTTGTACCAGCTTGCAATCCCACTAACAGTGGAGGAGTGTTCCTCTTTCTCCACATCCTCACCAGCATCTGCTGTCACCTGAGTTTTTGATCTTGGCCATTCTGACTGGTGTGAGGTGGAATCTCAGAATTATTTTGATTTGCATTTCCCTGATGACTAGGGATGTTGAGCATTTCTTTAGGTGCTTCTCAGCCCTATGAATTACCTCAGTTGAGAATTCTCTGTTTAGCTGTTTTCCCCATTTTTTGTTGGGGTTATTTGGTTTTTTGGAGTCTAACTTTTTGAGTTCTTTGTATATATTGGATATTAGCCGTATATCAGACATAGGATTGGTTAAGATCTTTTCCCAATCTGTTGGTTGCCATTTTGTTCTACTGATAGTATCCTTTGCCTTACAGAAGCTTTGCAATTTCATGAGGTCCCATTTGTCTATTCTTGATCTTAGAGCACAAGACACTAGTGATCTGTTCAGGAACTTTTCCCCTGTACCCAGGTGTTCGAGAGTTTTCCCCACTTTCTCTTCTACTAGATTCAGTGTATCTGGTTTTATGTGAGGGTCCGTGATCTACTTGGACTTGAGCTTTTTACAAGAAGATAGGAATGGATCAATTTGCATTCTTCTACATCTAGACCACCAATTGAACCAGCACCATTTGTTGAAAATGCTGTCTTTTTTCCACTGGGTGGTTTTAGTTCCTTTGTTGAAAATCAAGTGACCATATGTGTGTGGGTTCATTTCTGGGTCCTCAATTCTATTCCGTTAATCTACCTGCCTTTCACTGTACCAATATCAGGCAGTTTTTATCAGTACTGCTCTGTAGTACAGCTTGAGATCAGGGATGCTGATTCCCCCAGAAGTTCTGTTGTTGTTAAGGATAGCTTTTGCTATCCTGGGTTTCTTGTTGTTTCAAATGAATTTGAGAATTGCTCTTTCTAAGTCTATGAAGAATTGAGTTGGAATTTTAATGGGGATTTCATTGAATTTGTAGATTGCTTTTGGCAGGATAGCCATTTTTACTATATTAATCCTTCCAATCCATGAGCATCGCAGGTCTTTCCACCTTCTGAGGTCTTCTTCG
>JAPYYD010006385.1:0-11224 GCA_028551405.1 Uromys caudimaculatus
GCTAAGATCAAAAACTCTGGCGAGGATGTGGAGAAAGAGGAACACCCCTCCACTGTTGGTGGGACTGCAAGCTGGTACAACCGCTCTGGAAATCAGTGTGGCGGACCCTCAGAAAAATGGACATAATACTACCTGAGGACCCAGCTATACCTCTCCTGGGCATATACCCAGAAGATGCTCCAACATGTAATAAAGACACATGCTCCACTATGTTCATAGCAGCCATATTTATAATAGCCAGAAGCTGGAAACAACCCAGATGTCCCTTATCAGAGGAATGGATCCAGAAAATGTGGTACATCTATACAATGGAGTACTACTCAGCTATTAAAAACAATGACTTAATGAAATTTGCAGGCCAATGGATGGAATTTGAAAATATCATCCTGAGCGAGGTAACTCAGTCACAAAAGAACAAACATGGTATGTACTCACTGATAAGTGGATATGAGCTGAAAAGTTCAGAATGTCCAAGTTTTACTCAACAGTAACCGCTGGACTGAGAGTGAAGTCCCAGATGGAGGAGTTGGAGAAAGGTTTGAAGGAGCTGAGGGAGTTTGCAGCCCCAAGGATGGAGCAACAGCATCAATGGGCCTGACCCTCCCACCCCCGCTTATCCTGGAGTTTGGACCACCAAAGAATACACATTTATGGACCCATGGTTCGGACCACATATGTGCCAGCGGATGACCTCGATGGCCATCAGGGAGAGAGGAGAGGCCCTTGGGCCTGAGGGTGATAGAGGCCCCAGTAAAGGGGAATGTCAAGGCGGGAATATGGGGATGGGTGGGCAGGTGGGTGGGAGGTGGAATTCCCTCACAGAGATGGGGGAGGGGGAAGGGATAGGGGGTTTCCAAAGAGGAGACCTAGAAAAGGGGAAACATTGGAAATGTAAATAAAGTATTAAAAAGAAAAAAAAAAAAAAAGAGCTGGCACATAAGTAAATGATTTCATGTGCCACATTCTAAACGTGAAGAATGAAGGTTACTGAGGAAAAGTTTCCTGGATTGGCTAATTTTACTAATGGTGTTAAAATAAAAGGCAGTTTCAGAGGAACGGGAGGTAACTGACATGGTCTGCAAAGACAAAAGTGAATTGAGAAAGCTTTACAGAGAAAAAACAACTTGTGTCACACATTTTTATATTTTTGATGTTGCATCGGACCACAACTAGATGTAACCTCAACTCTACTCCTCAACTCTAAAGCAACAATGTTCAAATACCTAGCAAGGGACAATTGCAATGTCTTATGGTCATTGTAGGATGGAGTAATGGGGCTGCTAGTGCCCTCTAGTGAACACACACCAACACTGCAGCTCTACATCCAAAAGCCATTCTTGTGAGGGCAGCCTCACAAGAAGCAATTATCTATCACTAGGTATCAATGGACCCAACACCAAGGAGAAAGAAACTCTGCTGTATTTGAGGCAGTGGAGGAAGGTTTGAGGCCATGCATCAGGGGGAAGGTCAGGCTGTACCTCACAGAAGAGAGACAAGATAAAAGTGTGAGTGGGAGAAGAAAATTTGGGTAGATTCTGATTGGGATATGTGAGCAATCCTAGTTACTAGCCATTTCCTAGAAAGCAAGAGTCAGACGTGTTAGTTACCTGGTAGATGCACAAGAGAGAATGAGAAGCTATGGCCAATCAGTGGCCTCTTGGTGAAAGAAAAGGTCTAGATTTCCATTGACGAGAATGTTTCAGGGGCTAAGGAGTGGCAAGTTCCACCTCCCTGACTTGGAAACAGCGTGTATAGTAAGAATGGTGGGATCCACGAGAAGACCTCCTCAAGTCTGCGGTAACCCTTCCGCTTGTTTCCCTCTGTCCCCTCAGGGGCAGGCATTCTCACAGGGTCTTATTTATATACACCCCAAAGGCTTCCCCCTACTCTTTGTCCTCCTCTCACAGAGGCCCTTCCGTCCTCCTCCCTTTGCCCCTCCACCTCTCCTTCTACTATGAGAAGATGATAACCCCTGTATATGCCCCGACACTGGCATCTCAAGTCTATGTAGGATTAGGTTCATTCTCTCCCACTGAGGCTAACAAGACAGCCTACTGGGGAGCAGATTGCACAGTCAGACTACAGCTTAAGGGAGTGCCTCCATTCCAGTTGTTGGGGTGACCCACATGGAAACTGTCCTGCACATCTGCTACAGATTGCCAGGGGCCTTGGTGCAGTCCATGTATGCTTTTTAGTTGGTGGTTCAGTCTTTGAGAACTCCTAGGGGTCCAGGTTAGTTGATTCAGTTGGTCTTTCTATGGAGTTCCTGTCTCACAGGATCTTGAACATTAAATGTAGCAGCTTCAACCCAGCAGAGGGGAACAAAGTATGATAATGGCCTCTGTTGAATGGTGCTGACCACTTGGCTTGTGCAGGGTCTACTTGGGTGCACTGTTCAGGGACGTGTGTGTTATTTCATTCATCATCTCTTCTTCTGCCACAGGGTGCAGATATTAATTCAACAGGAGAATGGACGACCTTACCAGCCCCTCTTGAACACATTAATCTTCATGTCCGAGGGGGTTACATCTTGCCATGGCAACAACCTGCCCTGAACACACACTTAAGGTGAGTGATGGCACTAGGGCTCTGTTTTGCATACTGGTGAGCTCATTGCTTTGTGATGAAAAGCCACCTTTCTGTCAACCATGACTCTCAAGGTCAAAGCAGTTTTCTAAACATGCTTTTTTCTGCTTTCCACAACTGGGCATTTTGTTCACATCTATTGACAGGGTGTGCTAAAGCAGAAGATGGAGTGTAGTAAGGAAGGATGGTTCTGCTCCCCCATCTCTCTCTGTCTCTCTCTGTCTCCCCCTCTGTCTGTGTGTATCTTTCTCCCTCTTGTGTGTGTATGTGTGTGTGTACATGTGCATCCATTTGGGCGTGCCTGCAGGTGAATGCTCACCCTCTGTCCTTGGATATTTCTTGTCCTCTTGAGGAGCTGTGGACTGAGAGCTCTACCCTGGTTGATTTTGGGAGAACTTCTTCCCTGTTCCACTTTAGTTCCCTTCCAGTTTTCAGGACTCTGACAGCTCTGATGGTGGGCAGCCTCCCAGCTTTTCTGAGGACTGTTGCAATTTTAGTTCTGAAACCTCACATCTTGAGAAAACTGCATTCGGTTGGTTCTTCTCCTGCCCTGCTCTGACTGTCCCATGCTCATTGCTCTTGTCCCACTAGTTCTCATTTCTGGATTAGCATTCCCAATCTGTTCTTCTAAAACTTTTGCTTCTAACCTTCACCCCCACCCCACTGGGCCCCTTTCATTGTGGTGATTCAAAATAAGGGTTCAAGAATACAAACTCAAGTGTCCAGCATATCACTTTTGCTTTATAACATTTTGGTTCAAAGCTGCAAACTAAACTTCTACTGAAGAGTTCCACTTTGAAGCCCATGTTTTACTGAAAGAATTATTGTATTTATTTTATAACCGACAAGGATTTGTTAGAAGGGTGTAACCTATCTGCTTCTTTGACTGTTCCTTACTGCTTTAGTTATTTAAGTTTCAGACTTTAAAAATAAAGCTGAATAATCCAATGCTGATTTGTTTTTCCTTCTCTTTTTAGTTTGAGGCTATTCTTTACACTGATATCAATTTACCTTGCAAAAATGAAAGTTTTATTTTTCCCCGTCCTTGAAATCTGAAAGCCTTCATTAGTGAAGAGACCATAATATAAAGACTATATCATCTGCTGTGTACTAAATATGCTTTCTCTGCTAAGGATTTTTTTTTTTTACTGAGAAACAGATAAAATATGGTTCACCTGTATAATGATAACTCTATATTGTGAGTGGAGACACTTTCTCATATAGGGATGCCACAGCATCTCTGTCTGAGACTCTTTCCTATTCTCACAGTCCGCATTCTGTATGTCAATGCAGCCACAGCATTCATTAAAGCTTATATAGTGATTCTGATGCTCACGCATTGGTTTCCTGTCTGGACATTTGTTGTTGAGGTTTGGGATATTTCTAACTTGTGACAGCAATACGGGAGAAAGTGTCTTCTAGAATGCTTGCATTTGTCTCTGAAGGAAAGAGGTCATCTGTGACTAATACTTTTATCAATTTGAAATTTGATTCAAATGTTTGTCAAAATCCTTTGAGCCCTAAGACTTTGTGTCTTGTGTGAATCTGTTCCCCACAGCCGGAAGAATCCTCTTGGTCTTCTCATTGCCCTGGATGAGAACAAAGAAGCAAGAGGAGAGCTGTTCTGGGATGATGGGCAGTCGATGGGTGAGTGCCTTGAGAGGGTGTGGCCATTACAGATCTGCACCAGACTCTGCCCCTTTATTCCTGCTGGTCATTCAGCTGGCATCCTAGTAGCAGATTTCAGAGAAAACATTTCATTCTGTTTGAACTGGTCAGAGGCCATGATAGATGAACCACTATTAGAAGGAGAACATCTCTCTGTCTTTGTCTCTCTATCTCTGTCTCACTTTCTGAATTCTCTCTTTGGTCAGTAACGTTTAACAGTCTCTCACTTCAGTTTTACAAAACACATTTACATGACCATTCCTGTAACTCACCTTCGCTGTAAATACCTTCCGCCCAAATCCTTTGTGGGGGGGAGAAACTGTTAATGATATTAAAGGCATAGCCATGTCAGGGAAGGCACAAGCACACACAGTCCTGATTATGTGTACCTTATGTACGTTAGCAAATTTTCTTCCTTTTGTCCTTTTTCCTCCCTTCCTTCCTTCCTTCCTTCCTTCCTTCCTTCCTTCCTTCCTTCCTTCCTTCCTTCCTTCCTTCCTTCCTTCCTTCCTTCCTTCCTTCTTTCCATCTTCCCTCTTTACTCCTCCATCCTTCCTTTCTTTCCTTAGTCTTCACTGCACAAACAATTCTCAAGACTCTCACCAGATCATTGTCTTGGGAACACTGCAAAGGATACTTTCATGGTTATAGAATTATAGAGAAGACAAATATGTGGCCCTGCAGACTCTGCACACACATAGGCATTGTGCAATGGTTACCACAGCACTAATACTTCCATACCAGTAATGGCAGTACTGGCTCTCTAGAACCTGTTCTTCTCATGGTTCAGAGTCTTTGAACAGGTTTCCTCAATTTACCCTTCCACCTGCCCTTGGAAACTACTGTTCCTGCCTCTGTTTATGAGCTCATCTATTTAGCCCCTGTATAAAGGATGAATGCATTGCTTCTCCTTTGTTGCCTCACCCACTTCTCCTAGTGCTATATGATCCAGATTAATCTCTGTTCTCACAATGCAGAACTTCTTTCTTTTTTAATACTAATGAGGAAACTGTTGTCTACATACACTTTATTATTTTCATTCATTTTCTGATAGATATGTTTGTTGTTTCACTATCCTGGATATTTTGAAAAAAAAAATCAAACAGATTCAACATAAAACTGTTTTTTTCCCATTCATTAATTTATTTACTTTCCTTCTTGATTGAAGCCCACCTCCCTGCTCTCCTCCCAGTCTGACCCTCACAAATACCTTCCCTTTACCTCCTCTCATTATCCTCAGAGAAGCGAAATTCCCCCCTTGTGTACCACCCCATCCTGGGCCATATAGTCCCATCAAGACTAAACACATTCTTTCCCACCGAGGTCTGTCAAGGCAGTCCAGCTAGGGGAGGGAGATAAAATGGCAGGCAACAGAGTTAGAGACAGACCCTGCTCCAATTGTGGGGACCCACAAAAAGATCAAGCTTCATGTTTGCTACAAATGTGTAGGGGTGCTAAGTTCAACCCCTGCATGCTCTTTGGTTGGTTGTTATGTCTGGGCACTACCACGGGCCTATATTTGTTGACTCTGTACGTCTTCTTAATCCTACCCCCCACTATTTTATGAGACTCCCTGTGCTCCACCTGATGTTTGGTTGTGGCTCTCTGCATCTCTTTTTCTCAAGTGCTGGATGAAGCCTCTCAGCAGACAGTTATACTTGGCTCCTGTCTGCAAACCAGAAGAGTATCAGTAATAGTGTCAGTGGTTGACTTTCTCACGTGGATGGGTCTCAAGGTGGAGGCAGTCATTGGTTGGCCATTCCCTCACTTTCTACACCATCTTTATTCCTGCACATCTTGAAGGCAGGACAAATTTCGGGTTGAAGGTTTGTGGGTGGTTGATATCCTCTTCCCTCCACTGGAAGTCCTGCCTGGGTGTAGGAGGTTTCTATAACCCCAGCTGCTAGGAGTCTCAGCTAGGGTCACCCTAATAGACTCCCAGAAGCCTCCCCGATTCCAGATCTTTGGGTAGTCCCAAAGATGCCCCTCACTCATCTCCGTTCTTTCTCCCAGCCCTCTCCCGCTCCCTTCCCATATCTGATCACCATCCCTGTTCAACTTCTTGCCACACTTTCCACCCAGTTCCCTCCCTCCATCTACCTCCAATGTATTTAATATTCCCTTTCTGAGTGAAATTCAAGCATGCTCTCTTGAAACCTCCTTATTACTTAATTTCTTTGGGTCTGTGGGTTGTAGCATGGTTATTCTGTATGACTAATGTCTACTTATAAGTGAGTACGTACAATGTATGCCTTTCTGGGTCTGTGTTACCTCACTCAAAATGATATTTTTTTGAATTTCACCCATTTGCCTGCAAATTTCATGATGCCATTGTTTTTAATAGCCTAATAGTGTTCCATTGTATAAATATACCTCACATTTTCTTTATCTATTCTTCAGTTGAGGGAGATCTAGGCTGTTTCCTGTTTCTGGCTCTTACAAACAAAGCTGCTATGAACATAGTTGAACAAGTGTCCTTGTGGTATAGTGAGGCCTTTTGGGGTGCATGCCCAGGAGTGGTATAGCTGGGTCTTGGGGTAGAACTATTTCCAATTTTCTGAAAAACTACCAACTATATATAACTACCATCTATCTATCTGTCTGTCTATCTATCTATCTATCTATCTATCTATCTATCTATCTATCTATCTATCTATAATGTTTTTCCTCTAAAACTCTTAGGAGGAAATATAGGGTAAAGTTTCTTTCACAATGGTCATGCTATTTTGATTTTAAATATGACAACAAAAACAAAGGCAACAAATCATAAAATAAATTTATTTAGCTATTATGGAGCATAGCATAGACACGTCTTGAAATGTTGAAAATACAAATAGCACAGAAGTTCCATGTCTAGTTATATACCACCCAAAAGAAATGAAAACAGTGTGTCACAGACACTTGGCCCCTCATATTCACTGTGGCATCATCTAACAAAGATGCAGGAACAGCCATAGTGTCTGGTGGAGGAAGAGGAAAGAAATGTGATCCACAGATCTGGTGAAGTGCTTGTCAGTCAGGAAAAGAACAAGGAATCAGTTTTCTTTTAATTAATTTTCTTTTTTACCTATTCACTATTCTACTCCACATAATCCTTCCCCCATCCCCCACTCTCATCTGAGTGGATGGGGGCCCCCTAGTTATCCCCACTGTGGCACTTCAAGTCTCTGCAGAGCTAGGCTCATCCTCTGCCACTGAGGTCTGACAAGGCAGCCCAGCTACAAGAACATAGCCCGCACACAGGTCAAGCTTCCAGGATGGTGCCATGAGGATTCAGTTTTAAGGAGAAGGTGAACTTGTCTTCTGTGGTAACCAGGACAGTCTGACTTCTCTTTCTTCTTTCAGATACTGTGGCCCAAAACACTTACCTTTTCAGTGAATTTTCTGTCACTCAAGTGAGTAGCATATTTTTGTGAATATTATGTGGGATTTGCCTGAAAATGATTATATATGTTCTGTATTTATAATTGAATTATTTACAACATTTACCAGGGGTGAATAATTGCTATTTATGACTTAATTCATAACAATTATATCAGCTTTGTTATCAATAAGAAGCAATAGTCATAAGGAAGCAAATCAGCTAGTATTGTAAAGGACAATTCTCTAAAAGGTCTGAGAGTTTCTCCTACTCTTTCCATTGGCTTATGAAGATAAGCTTGCATCCCCATCAACATGCAGCCGCAGGGAAATTGAGAGGCCTTCAGAGCAGCTCGAGGGTGTGGTCTAGGATGGAGGCCTAGGGAATCTACATGTTCATAATTTGTTCATAATTATGCTTGGTGTGTTTCAGGACCATTTGGATGTGACAATTTCAAGTCCAAACTACAAGGATCCCAATAACCTGGCATTCCAGGAAATTAAAATATTTGGAACACAGGGCATCCACAGTGTTAGAGTGAAACAGAATGGGGCTCTCCTTCAAATGTCTCCTCAAGTCACTTACAATTCAAACCTGAAGGTAAGAATTCCTTCTGCGAGGAGGCTTTCCACAATTCTCTGTGGGGTCATGTTGCTTCTTGCTCAGATCACATGAGTTGCTGAAGGATCAGAGCACATCTGAGGCCAGGCAAGGGGAGGTTAGAGTATTGGAGAAGGAAGGTAAAAACAGAGATGTTGAGCCGGGCAGTGATGGCTCATGCCTATAATCCCAGCACTTGGGAGGCAGAGGCAGGTGGATTTCTGGGTTTGAGGCCAGTCTGGTCTACAGAGTGAGTTCCAGGACAGCCAGGGCTACACAGAGAAACCCTGTCTCAAAAAACCAAAAAAAAAAAAAAAAAAAAAAAAAACCAAAGAAAATAAATAAATAAAATAAAAACAGAGATGTTGGAGCCAACATGCCTTCAGATTTTCCCATCCTTATTTTCTTTGTGTTTGGTTTTCTCTAACTGGGTATGGGGACAGAATCCAAGGAAAGGACTCTGAAAGTTGATGGCTGTGCGCTAATGTGAAGTTTATAGGCTTTTATTTATTTAACCTTTAATGCTCCTTTCCTTGTGTTAAGTTTTATTAAGATATAGTATATAATTTTTATCATATAAATTTATACAAAATATTTTTTGGAAAAGAAGCTGATAGTGCTAAACTGACTTAGATGATAGTTATAAAATGGTATTCTCCAGATGTAATGGAACCCACTCTTTCTGTATGACTTGTCTTTCCTGTGAGAAACCTTTCCCAAGTCAGTTCTTATGACTTCTCCTGAGGTTCCTCATTGAAATGGAGCTGCTAGATAAACAATGTTTTGAGGATCTTTCAAATTTGGGGAAAATAGTCAACTGAAACTTTGCTAAATGGCATATTGATCACATTTGACATTTTGTCATGACAATACATGAGGAGGATACATACATTATAAAGTCACAAATAAAAGATTATGTGGTTGATTGTGTCTTTGGCAAAGTGTAAGACACCTGAAAGATGTATATGAATACATGCTTTGTTTTTGATAGAAATTAAGTCAGTTAACCTTATCACCAAAGTAAATTTTTATTGTTTGAATCTGGGTAGTGAGAGATACAATTCACATAACATGAAAATATGTGAAAGTATTAATAAGGAGTGTAAATCAGCATTTATAAAATATATGCTTTGTCTTAATTGGTATCCAAAGCTTAGTAGAATAGTTGAGACCAACTTTCTGGAGAAGGCATGGAATGAACATGACCTTGAAAGACAGTTTCAAGGAGATGGAGAGCTGATTCAGCAGCTGTTCTTGAGGTTCCAATTCAGTTCTCAGCATCCACATGTCAGCTTCCAAACATCTGTAACTCCAGTTCCTGGGGATCAATGCCACACCAGGTCTCCATGTGTCCTGCCCACATATAGTGTACAGACATGCATGCAGGAAAAACCCTCATTCACATAAAGTAAAGTTGGGCCCATCATGTTTGTGTGACAAGAAGTCTGAGATGGTAAGCAGATTGAAAGTTATTTTCTTTCCGTAATTACGTGTTCAAAGGTGAAATGTTGCCGTCATGGATTCAGTGGTCGAACTTTCTCAGAACTAAGTTCTATGTTGTCTAGTGACTGGAAGTAGCTGCTTGGATCCAGTAAAAATATCCCTATTCTAGGAAAGCAGAAAAGTAAAACAAAGAAAAGAAGAGGAGAGGAGAGGAGAGGAGAGGAGAGGAGAGGAGAGGAGAGGAGAGGAGAGGAGAGGAGAGGAGAGGAGAGGAGAGGAAAGATTAAGGCAGAGATGTAGTTGAAGGGGCAGGACCTTCTATCAAGACAGAGACCCTAGCTCAGCAAGTGAACCCCAATTTACTTTTCTGGCCAGGCATATCCTACCATCATTAAAATATCAGCTTTTTAATTGGTAGAATCTATTACTTAACCTTAAATACCAACAAGGAATAATGCATTTTATGCAGAGAAGATAGATAGTAATGTGTTTTAGAAAGATCCTTGTTTCCCTAGAGAGCTTTTTCTCTTGGTAATGCTCTCTGTTGAGGAATCAGAACAACATCTAAGGGATCAGAAGTCTTACATTAGCAGTCTGTAACTCCATACCTAACTTAGGATGTTGGAAATGAAAGTTTATAAGGTGATAGTTCCCACTCCCAATCTTACACTTAATTGCTAAATCTGAGATCAAGGAACTGAGGTAATTTGTGTAAGATTCCAGAGAACACTGAACCCACATTCTAAGCCATATTACTCATATTGCTCTATTTTCCAGAAACTCCACACCAAATGGATCATGTTTTGGATAGACTATGAACATAATTTGTTTCTTTAAAAATAAATAGTGACCAAGTGGTCCATGGAGGGAATGAAAAATGATTGATCATAACAGGTTTTCCTTGGTCTCTCTCTCTTGACAATGAAATATAGAAGGTTTTCATAGAATAGTTGTCATTTCCTTTGTCACTGACTATACCATAAGCACATATAGACTTGTGCCCTCATATACTGTATTGTGTTGTTTAAAATATTAAAAGCAGGGCATAAGGATGGACTAAGAATAACATTTATGCTTCATTTCTATAAAAAGATTCAGGTTTTGCAAGGCTTTTGTACTGAGGACAAATTTCCTTTCTTTCAGGTGGCCACCATCACAAATATCCATCTCCCACTGGGAGAAGCATATACAGTGGAGTGGGACATCTTCACGAGGGACGAGGAAAGGATAGATTGCTATCCAGATGAGCATGGTGCTTCTGAGGCAAACTGCATTGCCCGAGGCTGCGTCTGGGAGGTAATCATGCTGAAAATGTTCATGGAAACTGAAAGCACTTGGAATATAATCTACAATGTCTTTATCCCAGCCCTGTACCCATGGGTTTATGTAAATCCACAGAAAAGCTCCATATAAACATCATTTAGGTTGAGGAATGGGTTGGGTAAGAGTGGGATGTGTTTACTGTGTTGTTTTGAGACCAGGAATTTAAATTCATGCTTACTTAAATGTTATAGACATGACTGAATGTACCTATGGCTTTCTCTCCAGAAAATTTGTCTCTTCTAA
>JAPYYD010006386.1:0-11223 GCA_028551405.1 Uromys caudimaculatus
GTAACTCAGTCACAAAAGAACGAACATGGTAAGTACTCACTGATAAGTGGATATTAGCCCAAAAGTTCAGAATGCCCAAGTTTCACTTAACAGTAACCACTGAACTGAGAGTGAGGTCCCAGATGGAGGAGTTGGAGAAGGCACTGAAGGAGCTGAGGGAGTCTGCAGCCCCATGGATGGAGCAACAATGTCAACTGGCCTGACCCCCCGGTCCTCCTGGAGGCTGGACCACCAACCACAGAATACACATGGAGGGACCCATGGTTCGGACCACATATGAGGCAGAGGAGGGCCTTGTTGGCCATCAGGGGGAGAAGAGGCCCTTGGGCCTGAGGGTGTTAGAGGCCCCAGTAAAGAGGAATGTCAAGGTGGGAATAGGGGAGTGGGTGGGAGGATGGGTGGCAGGTGGAATACCCTCATAGAGGTGGGGGAGGTGGAGGGGATGGGGGTTTCCAAAGAGGACACCTAGAAAGGGCGAAACATTGGAATTGTAAATAAAGTATCAAAAAAATCAAAAAAACCAAAAAACCAAAATCATTATATAAAGGCTTGTGAAATCACTCAATTTATGATTATAGGAGTCTAGTAATAGAAAGGCTACATAAAAAAAAAAAAAAAAAAAAAAAAAAAAAAAAAAAAAAAAAAAAAAAAAACTGAGCTGAGAAAAAGCTTCAGTAAAGTGATTTTTTTAGAATAACTACTAATATTTCCTTTAAAAAATTATGTGCCCAGAGTGTAAAGTAGGTCCACAATATTTGTCTGAATATATCAATTTTACAATAATAACCTCAGATGCTGTGAGAGTTTGTCATCGGAGGATCAGCTCTAAGCCAATTCTAGGTTGAGTCCTCCAAGTCTCAAGTTCTGATGTATGTGTTGTCTTCAGCAATAGGGCCTTAACTCCAGATTCTGAAAGGCAACAGAAAGCAACAGCAAGAGCATACATTATTTTGGAAATCTCTTCAGCTCCCATCACCAATGACTTATAATGATGTATCTCATGCTCAGCACTAGAGTTTTTGTTAGGTAATCTATGACTCTTGAGTGCAACATTATTACCCCAGGTGGCAAAAGTTATTTCAAAGGTTGTAGCTATAGTTATATAATATATATTCTAGTTTTATGTAAGCATAAAACCATGTTTCCATATGAGTTTTTCAAGCGTCTTTGGTATTATATATCACTCCTCCCTCTCTTTGACAGTACCTAAAGGTGCTACACAAACTGCTAAGGGGAAAAAAGTAATCAATAGCCCTACGCAACTGTAAAGTCTATGAACCACACAAAGATCAGCCTGACAAGACATCCCAAAGGGTGCATCAGTGGCATGTGCATCTTGGGAGCAACCAACAACTGTCTAATTGGATTTAAGGCCCAATCGATAGGAGTGAATTCATGGCTGGTACTGTGACCCAGACCAACTACCAGTGTCTGGTGAGGTTGTGAACCCCAGAGGATAAGCTAATATTGCCAATTTCCAAAAACAATATAATGCCTAACTGCATCCTGATTACATATCCATGAGATGACCAGCCTTAACTGACACATCTAAAATACAAATCCCTACATAAGGCTTAGGGCACATCATGGAAGAAAGAACAGAAAGACTATAAGAGCCAGTGGACCAGGATGTCTGCTGTGAGACAGTGTCTTCTCTATATGACAGGGAAGCTGCATGAAAAACATAAAAATCAGAACAATACAGTTGACTGAATCTGTACAATGACAAGATTGGCTGACATGCTAATGTGAGGGGAAAATATCCCACAAGGCCTTTTCCCATAGATGAAGAGCTAGCTATAGGCTGCTGAAAGAGAAAGGTTTGGACTTCTCTAGGGACAAGCCCCCTGATAAGTTGTCCAATCCCAAGTAATCTGCCCTAAACAGAAACATATATATAAGCAACACTAAATAAACACAAGATATAATCCCAGACGACACTAGCATGTGTCAAAACAGCAAAACCTTACCAGCACAGTCCCTGTGATTTTGGGGAATTATTTCCCATAAGGCCATACATTCCATATGCCAAATGGTTCGGTTGTCTTTTCTGGAATACAAATCAATAGATTCAAATCTTAGGGCATATTTATCAAAAATCTGTGGGAGACTTGTTAAATCATGATTTGCTTGGCCATATTTCCACAGTGTCTGATCAAGGTAACTCCTCTGAATTTAAAATACTAACACCTCTACAAGTAAAGCTGATATTGCTGGTACAAGGTATACCCTTTAAGAACCACTGTGCTAAGCCTTCATACAGGAAAAAAATAAATAAGCAAGCAAATAGGAAAGGTCGTTTATACTTTTCCACCAGGTGTCTATTTGCCTTATATTTGCAAAACTAGAAGCCACTTAAGTAATTCTTGGTACAAAAACCACAAATCAGCATCTCCATGTTGTATTTAAAATTGACTTTGCAAAAGAAGGAAAACACGTGTGTGAGATGAAGAAAGAAACTTCACCTTGCAGTGACATTGAGGCACCTGAGAGAAGATGCTGTGAAGGTTTGTGACCAGAGAGGTTTAAGGGAGAGGAAAGTAGTTCACAGCTCAGTCTTCGGGCATGAGTTTCCTTTGAACAGTGTCTGATGGAGGAATGCTGAGAGCAAAGGACCTTGCTGGCAGGCAGCTCTGTGTTTCCTAAGACATGAGGATGGAAAGTGGAGAATGGGAAGGAGGGTAGGATGGTGAGAGGAAAGCAGCCAACCCTGTGCTAACAAAGCATCCCTCTGCATATATTAAAAAAAGAGAGAGAAGAGACAGGAGACAGGAGAATATCATGTGAAGAAGACATCAAAAGCCTTGGATTTTTAGAAGACAGAAAAAGTTAGTTTTAGACTTGGTAGCATTTTAATGAAGGTGTTAAAAAATACATTAATACATTTGCCCTTTCCTTTCTTATGGAGATCAATTAAATCCCTCAAAAATCTATGCAAATATAAAAAGAAAATAAGCATCTGCTTTAAAAAGAAAATTCACCTTTCTGTATTCTACTTTATTTGATCAAGTAATGAATCCCAACATAAACCTTGAAAAGCCACTGGCCTACATCAACCCACTCATTTGACTAAGCAGGGTACTGACCAGGTGCAGAACAACAACAAATCCGTGATCCCACAAAGGACATCTGATTCCTAATTAGCTCACCCAAGGTATGCAAATACAGCTTGTTTACTAGCCTGACAGGAGGACCCCTTGGCTTAGTTTGCATAGAGCTGTTGTGAACATTTTAAATCTCTTCTTCCCAACAGGTTTTTTTTTTTTTTTTTTTTCACCAACACCAGGGAAGTCTGGTTCTTTGCACTTTCTACGTACCATATTACCCTTGTTTTTCATGAGTCTGGCAGGAAGATTGTTAGGGCTGAAATGCTGGCATCTAAATGCCCTGACTCCAAAAAAAAAAAAAAAAAAAAAAAAAAGTGCAATGAATGAGGTGGGTACTAGTCTCACTGTGAAAGATTGTTTCTTTACCTCTAAAGTCTACACAGTACTGTTACTTTGGTATTATAGCTAAAGGAAATGCTGTAATGTTGTTCTGCATAAACACTAGTTTACTTCTTCCTTGACCCAGACAAGGCAACTGTGTCTAGATAAATTAGAGCACTAGGCAGTATTTCCTCCTCAACCACCTGCCTCCACCTGCTCTTCCCAAGTCTCTAGGTGACTCCAGTTCACTTCTGTCTCCTCTCCCCTCCCTATCTGCCCTGTTCTCTCCTCTCATGTCCTCTCCTCTTCTCCCTCTCCCTCTCTCCTTCTTGCCAAGACAACAGAACTAGAGATTTAAATGTTCAGTCATAGGAGAATCAGGTTTTCTGTACACAGTTCACCCTTTAAAGAGATTTGACATTAGATGAGAAGGATTTCCAACATAGCAAATGAGAACTAAGAGAATTTCTCCTTGAAAGAGTTTTATTTCAACTTCTTATCACTCACGTAAAATTCATTTCAAATTTTTTCTTATTATCAAATCCTTTCTACCCCACATAAACCTCCTAACTAAAGGCCCTGCTTTTTCTTAGCTTCCTTCTGGGGCACTCACTGCAATTCTCAGTTGAGTTTGGTGAACAGGTTAGACTGAGTATTATTCACGTTTGTGCTTGGGGGTGATACATAATTGTTTTCCTTCTGGAATCCAGTCTCTGCTTGGGGAAACAGCAATGAATAGACAACCTTCACCCAGGAACCAATAAACAGCTTCCCATTCTGTAAAGCTCTTAAGGGACTCCTCCCCGTGTGGGTCTTGTCAGGAAAGGCCAACTGGCTGCGTTTACAGCCATACTAGGTTCTCCTTCTTGCTTCAGGTCTCCGTGTCAATTTAAATTAGATGGATTTGCAACAACTGCTTTGCTCCCAATAGATAAAATATAGCAAATATCTTTTCTGAATCATGAGAATACTCAAAGTGACTGAAGAAATGACATAAAGAGTCATCATCATATATTGAGAGTCTACCAGACAAAAGTGTTGAAGTCTATCTGATTCGTGTAAATATCTTTAAGAGAGCCGTGTAGGCATTCCATTATTTTTTTTTTTATCCTGTAGGTTCTCAGAAACAAACTGATAGTAATTCAATATTGTAGAAAGCACAGAAGTCCTTGTGCTCACAGATAAGCACAAGGGAAACCCGGAATGTGTAAAATCTGTTTTCCAACCAGAAGGCTGGGAACGGATGTGCTTAAGAGCCTGGTAATCTCTGAGTTATCTGCATGACAAGATCACACCTGGCCCCCCATACCCTTATGTTTATCTTATTCATACTCCCTAGACCCTTATCTAGAACATTGTTTCTCAGTCATTAGAACCCATCATTATGGGAAATATCACATGTACTATAAAAACCGGAGCAGAGATTAACAGCCTGATGACCTTTGTGATATCTCTATGACTGAGACCACACAAGATCCTCCTCCAGACTCTTAACATGTCCCATGTAGTGAATCTATAGAGCCCATCTTTTATGGAAGAGGGCACAAGTAAATTAAAAAGAGTTTCAATGTAGTCACATCTTAAGCTTTGTGTACACTGAGGATTCAGGAATTTCCAAAATGTGCTGTATCTAAATATGCCGAAAATAAACTGTCTGGTGTCAGATTCTAGGAGTCTGAACCAACACTGACAACTGAATCAAGTTGGGCTGACTTCCTGCTGGCCATGGTAGTCTCAGAGACTCCCCCCGCCACGTCCCCATTATTATACATGTGTGAAGCCATTTTTAATACATAAATAGTCAGATATCGGCTCATTGATGCCCATCTTTCCTGGGATAGTCTAATGTTTTACTTCCAATTTGATAGGTGATGAAACTAAAGCATCATGAAGCATTTTTACTGAAGTCCTCTCCCCAAGGTTAGTGCTTCTACAACCTGAGCCATGATACTTTTAAAATCATGCCATTTCACTAGAGTTTTTTGCTGCTACGCTGTTCTGGTTTTTGCTTTATTCCATCCTGGTGTCTGAAAAAGAAAATAATCTTGCTAATGAGGTACTTTCCTCCAACAGGCTTGCCCTGTGATGGCAATTTCCACCTTGAATCAGAGCAGTAGGAAAAATAACAAAGAAAGAATCAGACTATCTGCTGATGATAGCAAAGGCTGTGAAGGGGCCGGAATGGAAATTCTGGAAACCCGCCTAAGTCTTCTCTTAAAAGCTACACAGCACTTTGTGCATAGGCTTCATAGCAATTTTTCTTCAGTCATCAGTCAATGGCAGTGATGTAGAGGATAAGGCTGTACTAAGCAGTTTTGGGGCAAGCAATGATAGAAAGGGCCCTGAGAGCCTATGCGTGTTGCCGCAAGTCATATGCAGCCTAGAAGCTTTATGGTATAGCATTAAATAGGAATGGCTTGGCTGATGATGTGTCTAAGGTCTGACCTTCCAAAGTGCCCTTATATCTTCACAGTCACAGCAGACACCTCTTAACTACCAGGATTGATTCATGCCATTCGGTCCTAATAAGGCTGCATTCAAAAGGTTTTTCTATTCTGCCTTGAGCATCCGTGTAGCTTTATGGCTTTGCTTCAATTGCGTCCTTTCAATTATAATCTAATCTTAGGTGTTCCGTGCCAATTTCCATAAGTATGAGCTTTAATCTGACATTTCAGAAAACAGAATTTCAAATATCAAATATGCAGCTCATATTTATCTCCTTTAAAAAAAAGCATTCGAGCTGTGCCAATATTGGGTTCCCAGATCCATTTATTATATCAAAAATTTAGTAATAAGTGGACAAGAAAAAGCTCTGAAGTCACTCTGAAGTGACTTGGAATTTTAATTTGAACTGAAATGAATGTTGGATCATAGTGGTTAGTTATGACAATTTTTAGATACAATAATGATATTGTTATTTTTTAGAAATAATTTTTTCGTCATCTTGAAATTATTTGTGCTTATTAGCTTCTTTTAGATCTAGAACAAAAGTGCCAGGAGTCAAAATAATTTTATTCAACTTATCCACACTTGTGTTCTTAATCATTCCACAAGAGATTTGAAGCCCAAAAATCTTAGGACTCCATCTGTCACCACCGCCATGCCAACGAATTGCCACTAACTCAAGAATCAAAGGACAACTCTAATTTTAGTAGTTTTTTTCTATTTGCATAAATTAGTTTTTAACTAAAATATAATTACATCAAATCCCCCCTTTCTTTCCTCTCTCCAGTCCCTTCCATGTACCGCCACCCCAGTCCTCGTTTTTAAAATCATGGCCCCTTTTTCTTTTTTAATTGTTACACACACACACACACACACACACACACACACACACACACACACACATCCACACATCCACACGCACACAGTGCACACACACACATACAAATAAAAACATTAAATCTTTAAACGATTATAAAATGTAGGATTTATTTTTTATTTTATGTTATGTGTATCTGCAGGGTGTGTATTTGTTATGTACTCACACATGCTCACATGTGTGTACAGGTATTAGCAGAGTCCAGAAGAGGATTGCCTTATCTCCTGCAGCTGGAGTTACAAGTGATTTTGAGTGGGGAACATGCATGGATGCTCCAAACAACCTCGGATCCTCTACAAGAACAGGACACATTCTTAACTGCTGAGCCATCTCTCCAGCCCCAAGAGAATTTTTGGAATTAATGAAAGAGTATAGTCCTTACTAAGCACACTAGATGGAATCCTTTAGGAAAACCAGAGCATGTGCTAGGCTTTTTCCAGTTCTAGGGATGTCAGCTAGAAATAGAAAATTGCTTCGGTTGTACCTGTATCCTGTGGCTAACTGTTCAGCTCCTGAGCTTCTCCTGGAGTCCTTGGTCACACCTCCAAAGGAGATCACAGAAGTGTCAGTGAGGTCAGGGAAGGACCTGTAGCTCGATAGCAACTCAGCAAAGATGTAGAGTGGATGATATAAACTATCTGGGCTATTCTTTGTTTTTTAAATCAAGAAGCCCTGTAATACTACTCACCAACTTTTCAATGAGCACATATGAATATTTCCCCTGGGGAACCTAGAGACATGGCCCAAAGACGCCACCTGAAATGTCAGTATAGTCTTAAGAAAAAAATAGACAAAATTTACATTTGCATTATTATGCTCCTGTTTGCTTTAATGTATAAGCGATTTGGGCTGCCCATAACTTAAATTACTAATGCTTTTCATTCATCTTTAATTGAAATGAATACTCTCATAGATAGCGTGACATTTATTTCTAACAAAATGTATATCCCTAAACCTGCTTATTCATATTCCAACATACTTCAACTCGTAACCAATTGGAGAAGTATAAACAACAAAATGAAGTATGAACATCAATCTGAAGTTGTTTTTATAAGGATCAGTCTCCTGAGGATAGCTTCGAAGCCTGGGAAAACCCCCAGGTGGATGATTGCCAACACTTCAGCTATTAAATGCTATTCATGGTTTATATTTCTCATACCTTGAAAATTAGCTGGAGTAAGGAATAGCGAGTTGCAGTTGGAAGGCAGATAAGATAAAGAACTTACTGTCTTCAGAAAACTAAGAATCCAAGGAAACTATAATATGTCTCTTGTCTTAAATCATGTTTTGCCCCTAGACTGACAGCTATGGGATTTGGGGTCCTAAGCCAATCAGATTACATGGGAAAAGGGATGGAAATTGGAAATAAGAACCAGAACTTTGAGTACATGAGGGATTTACGGTCCTCATGGTGGAGAAGCATACAATTATCTGACTACAGGGGAAGGGGAAGATTCGGGGATGGTAGAGATGAGCCACAGAGTCCTCTCAGCATTTTCATCTCCATTATCCATCATCCTCACAGGTCCACAGGTTCCTCTCTTGTAGCTAGGGATGGTTTAGTTGCTCCACTCATACACCTAACTAACCTCTTCATAAGTTAATAGAGAACTTTAAACTTCACCTATGCACAAGGTGTGTGTTGTTCTTGTTCTCAGTGTCTTAAAAAAAATGAATTCTACCTAGATCCTGGTTGGTTGTAAAAGTAAATGATAACTGCTTTTCTATCAGACATCAATAGAGATTCTCCTCCCTCCCTGCTTCCCTCCCTAATCCCCTCTCCTCCCTCCCTTCACTACTTGCTTTTTCTATTAATACATTTCCTCAGGGGAAGTTTACTTATAGTATAAGCCTTTCAATTTTTCTTTAATGGTTTCTCTTCCAACAACAGAAAGATGCCGGGTCCACTTTTCTGTTCCCAGATTTATTTATGTTCGACTGAAGAAGCCATTCTGTTATAAAACTTAATTAACAACGCTATTCTCAAAGCTGCGAACCCTATTGAAGTGTCCTTCTTTATATTAATATCATCATTTTAATGGAGGCTTTTGAAAAAATAACATAATACCTGGTGGATTTGGAATATATACATTATATAATTCAACTGGCTAAATTGCAATAAATTGGAAAGATAAAATAGTTGCTTCAATCATTAGGCATTTTTCTGACAACATGTATGCAATTTTAAAAGGAAAAAAGGAGAAAGGATAATATTAAGTATATAATATGCACCAGGTCCTCTTCAATGGAGTGTGGCTGCTTAGTTATTTCCCACAAGTCATTGCCAGCACAAGCTGGAAAATATTAATCAGTTTCTGCCTCTATTTGGCACGCAAGACAGATGGAAACCTCAGACGCAAATATTATTTGTCATGATATAGGACATTTGGAAAATTATTTTTCTGAGGCCAGCATGAACAAATACGAGTTCAGAACAAATACGGTTGGACAGTAGAAAGTGGAGAGATGTCATTGGTTAAGTCAGCTGGGAAGTGTGGACTGCAGACTGAACCTTAGCTCCCACGCTCCCTTCACGTCTGTCAGACAGAATTAATGACCGATTCCAAGCAAACTATGACTGCTGTTTGATGCTGGAAAACAAGTTACTTTGCAGGGTCATTGTGTGTTAACGCCCCATACTTTATTAAACACAGTCACTGGGGAAATTAATTTGAATTTGATAAGCCCCCAAGAAATTATCACGTGTTTTACATTTTTTTCAATTTAATTGCAATCATACTTCATAGGCCTAAATATACTTGTTTGCCTTCATAAGATCAATATGTTACCTTGATTGTTGTAAAAATATAAACCTATGGGCAAAATTCATCTCTGCACAGCCAGAATTAACAGATAAACAGTGTGTGTTTAATGACTCAGTATCCAAGCATGAAACAAAGTGCTCTACATGTGTAATATCACTTAAATATTAAGATATGAGAAATGTAGCAACTATTATAATGTAGCAATTATTATAACCACATAGATATGAAAGAACCAGATTCAATGAGATAAATGTATTGCCACCCATGAAGAAGACAGTTAGGACTGAATTGAAGCCCATGTTTTCTGACCCAAAATCTGTATAATTTTGTTTTGATTTTTGTCTTGGAGGGCTTGTGTCTTATTTTTTATAGTAAGGGTATTGAAAGTATCTAATATAGCTTAGGCTAGCCCCAAACACATTTGGTAACAGAGAATGACCTTGAACTCCTGATCCTCCTGCCTCTGCCTAAGGAATGCTAGGATTACAAACATGTGCCATCATGCCTTGCCTTGCGCTGTTCATTACAGTAAATACTCTGCTAACATTAGTCTGTGTTTATAGAAGCAGACACAGAGACACAGATTTTGCATGTATGAAAGAGCAGGTTTTCCCTCTGACTAAAGACTCATTGGAAGGTTAACTTTGACAAAGGCAATGCTGTCCAGTTATATTTTGATGAAAAGACCATCAAACACTGAGTGAATATACATTCACACATTCACCCGAACTTTCAGAATCATTTTTAGGATCAAGTTGCATTACCACACACTAGGTTGTAGTAAGTCACCTTCATTTCCATACTTATTGAAGTGATGGACACCATATGACACAGAGTCTGAAAATGTCACAAAAGAGATGAGAATAAGAACTTTTACATAAATAGGTCGGAGGAAATACAAAGAGGAAAATAGTAGCTGGCTATACAGGAAGTTCTGACATTCAAATTGTATAACTTTCATAAGGAAATACTCTAATATGTTAATAATATCTTTAACATGAAATTCTTTAGTAACCCAATAGAAATTGCCAAGACCATACAGCAAGAAGTTTGCCGCACCTGAATTTCATTAACATATGGGTGTATTCTTCTTGTGATTTCTTTTGTAAATTCTTAGTGACACTATTATGAGAGCTGTGGTAATACTGAATAACTAAGAGTAAATGTTTGACTCCCATTAAGAGAGTTGGGTGCTTTGGTAAAACATTGTTTTCTTGCTGTGTAAACTTGAAGGTATGGTTTAATTTGGTTAAGTTTCAATTTTCCCATCTCAGACAATGGCATTTAATTTTATACAGCTAAGAAAGAGAGAAAAATGCTGCATAGCAAGCCGAATGCACACCATGGTACCATATACCTAGTAAGTGTCAATCACTGTAGCTGACATTAAACACAATACTGTTTTTTCAGCTCCATATATGAAATTTCAAGTATGCTCAACTTGATCTTTCTTGTTGGTTACATTTATAAATTCAGGCAATCAAGGATTAATTTAAAAATTAGTTTATTGGGTAGCCAAGGAGCGCCATAGAGAGGAAGCCTCACAGGAACTTGGAAGGCCCGTGAGTGGGGTTGAGGGGAGCAGCACCTCTCGCCCAGACCCGCCCGGATCTGCCGGGATCCCGGGCCTGAGAACCCGGGAACAGAAAGACTCCGAAACTTCCCGATCTCACTTGCAGGGGGAAACCTCTGCCTGTGACACCAGGAG
>JAPYYD010006387.1:0-11222 GCA_028551405.1 Uromys caudimaculatus
CAAAGGATAATAGATGGTAAACGTCAACTCAAGGAGGGAAACCACACCCTAGAAAACACAAGAAAGTAATCTTTCAACAAACTGAAAAGAAGATAGCCACACAAACCTAAAAGTAACACCAAAAATAACAGGAACCAACAATCACTATTCCTTAATATCTCTTAACATCAATGGACTCTATTCCCCAATAAAAAGACATAGACTGACAGACTGGATCCATAAAGAGGACCCAGCATTTTGCTGCATTCAGGAAACAGCCTCCATGATAAAGACAAACACTACCTCAGAGTAAAGGGCTGGAAAACAAGTTACCAGGCAAATGGTCCCAAGAAACAGGCTGGAGCAGCCATTCTCATATCAGATAAAATCGACTTTCACCCAAAATTGATAAAAAAAGATGAGGAAAGAGACTTCATACTCATCAAAGGAAAAATCTACCAAGAAGAACTCTCAATTCTAAACATCTGTACTCCAAATCCAAGGGCACCCTCATTCATAAAAGAAACCTTACTAAAACTCAAAGAACACATTGCACCTTACACAATAATAGTAGGCGACTTCAACACCCCATCATCATCAATGGACAGATCTTGGAATCACAAACTAAAGAGAGACACAGTGAAACTAACAGATGTTATGAACCAAATGGATTTAACAGATATCTATAGAACATTTCATCCTAAATCAAAAGAATATACCTTCTTCTCAGCACCTCATGGTACCTTCTCCAAAACTGACCATATAATTGGTCACAAAACAAACCTCAACAGATACAAGAAGATTGAAATAATCCCATGCCTCCTATCAGATCACTACGGTCTAAGGCTGGTCTTCAATGGCAACAATAAGAACAGAAAGCCCACATACACATGGAAGCTGAAAAATGCTCTACTCAATGACAGATGGTCAAGGAAGAAATAAAGAAAGAAAATAAAGACTTCCTACAATTTAAAGAAAATGAAAGCACAACATACCCAAACTTTGGGACACATTGAAAGCAGTGTTAAGAGAAAAACTCATAGCTTTGAGTGCCTCCAAAAAGAAACTGGAGAGAGCATACACTAGCAGCTTAACAACACACCTGAAAGGTCTAGAACAAAAGGAAGCTAATGCACACAAGAGGATTAGAAGGCAGGAAATAACAAACTCAGGGCTGAAATCAACTAAGTAGAAACAAAAAGAACTATATAAAGAATCAACAAAACCAAGAGTTGGTTCTTTGAGAAAATCAACAAGATAGATAAACCCTTAGCAAGACTAACTAGAGAGCACAGAGACAGGATCCAAATTAACAAAACTAGAAATGAAAAGGGAGACATAACAACAGATTCTGAGGAAATTCAAAAAATCATCAGATCCTACTACAAAACCTATACTCAACAAAACTGCAAAATCTGGATGAATTGGACAATTTTCTAGGCAGATATCTAATACCAAAATTAAGTCAGGATCAGATAAATCATCTAAACAGTCCCATATGCCTAAAGGAACAGAAGCAGTCATTAAAAGTCTCCAACCACATAAAGCCTAGAACCAGATGGCTTCATTGCAGGATTCTGTCAGACCTTCAAAGAAGACCTAACACCAATTCTCTTCAATCTATTCCACAAAAAAGAAACAGAAGGAACACTAACCAATTCCTCTATGAGGCCACAATTACACTGATACCAAAACCTCACAAAGACCCAACAAAGAAAGAGAACTTCAGACCAATTTCCCTTATGAATATTGATGCAAAAATACTCAATAAAATTCTTGCAAAGCAAATCCAAGAACACATCAAAATGATCATTCATCATGATCAAGTAGGCTTCATCCCAGGAATGCAGGGATGGTTCCATACCCGGAAATCCATCAATGTAATCCACTACATAAACAAACTCAAAGAAAAAAAAATCACATGGTCATTTCATTAGATGCTGAAAAAGCATTTGACAAAATTCATCATCCCTTCATGATAAAAGTCTTTGAAAGATCAGGAATTCAAGGCCCATACCTAAATGTAGTAAAAGCAATATACATCAAACTAGTAGCCAACATCAAAATAAATGGAGAGAAACTCGAAGCAGTCCCACTAAAATCAGGGACTAGACAAGGCTGCCCTCTCTCTCCCTATCTATTCAATATAGTACTTGAAGTTCTAGCTAGAGCAATTAGACAACAAATGGAGGTCAAAGGGATACAAATTGGTAAGGAAGAAATCAAAATATCACTCTTTGCAGATAATATGATTGTAAACTCCACCAGAGAACTGCTGCAGCTGATAAACAACTTCAGCAAAGTGGCCAGATATAAAATTAACTCAAACAAACCAGTAGCCTTCCTATACTCGAAGGATAAACCGGCTGAGAAAGAAATTAGGGAAATGACACCCTTCACAGTTGTCACAAACAATATAGAGTATCTTGGTGTGACTCTAACCAAGCACGTGAAAGATCTTTATGACAAGAACTTCAAGTATCTGAAGAAAGAAATTGAAGAAAACCTCAGAAGGTGGAAAGATCTCTCATGCTCATGGATTAGAAGGATTAATATAGTAAAAATGGCCATCCTGCCAAAAGCAATTTACAAATTCAATGCTATCCCCATCAAAATTCCAACTCAATTCTTCATAGACTTAAAAAGAGCAATTCTTAAATTCATTTGGAACAATGAAAAACCCAGGATAGCAAAAGCTATTCTTAACAACAAAAGAACTTCTGTGGGATCAGTATCCCTGACCTATAGTTATACTACCAAGCAGTAGTGATAAAAAGTGCATGGTATTGGTACAGTGACAGGCAGGCAGATCAATGGAATAGAATTGAAGATCCAGAAAGGAACCCACACACTTATGGTAACTTGATTTTTGACAAAGAAACTAAAACCATCCAGTGGAAAAGAGACAGCATTTTCAACTGGCAGTCTACATGTAGGAGAATGAGAATTGATACATTCCTATCTCCCTGTACAAAGCTCAAATCCAAGTGGATCAAGGACCTCCACATAAAAGCAGATATACTGAATCTAATAGAAGAGAAAGTGGGGAAAAGTCTCAAACACATGGGTACAGGGGAAACGTTCCTGAACAGAAAGAACACCAATGGCTTATGCTCTATGATCAAGAATCGACCAATGGAACCTCATGAAATTGCAAACCTTCTGTAAGGCAAAGGACACTGTCAATAGGACAAAATGGCAACCAACAGATTGGGAAAAGATCTTAACCAATCCTACGTCCGATAGAGGGCTAATATCCAATATATACAAAGAACTCAAGAAGTTAGACTCCAGAAAACCAAATAACCCTATCAAAAAATGGGGAATAGAGCTAAACAGAGAATTCTCAACTGAGGAAATTCGCAGGGCTGAGAAGCACGTAAAGAAATGTTTAACATCCTTAGTCATCAGGGAAATGCAAATCAAAACAAGTCTGAGATTCTACCTCACATCAGTCTGAATGGCTAAGATCAAAACTCAGGTGACAGCAGATGCCTGGTGAGGATGTGGAGAAAGAGGAACACTCCTCCGTTTTTGGTGGGATTGCAAGCTGGTACCACCACTCTGGAAATCAGTTTGGCAGACCCTCAGGAAAATGGACATAATACTACCTGAGGACCCAGCTATACCTCTCCTGGGCATATACCCAGAAGATGCTCCAACATGGAATAAAGACACATGCTCCACTATGCTCATGGCAGTCATATTTATAATGGCCAGAAGCTGGAAACAACACAGATGTCCCTCATCAGAGGAATGGATACAGAAAATGTGGTACATTTGCCCAATGGATTACTACTCAGCTATTAAGAACAATGACTTAATGAAATTTGCAGGCAAATGGAAGGAACTTGAAAATATTATCCTGAGTGAGGTAACTCAGTCACAAAAGAACGAACATGGTATGTACTCACTTGTAAGTGGATATTAGTCCAAATGTTTGGAATACCCAAGTTTCACTTTAGATTAACTGCTGTACTGAGAGTGAGGTCCTAGATGGGGGATTGGGAGAAGGGACTGAAGGACCTGAGGGAGTTTGCAGCCCCATGGAAGGAGCAAAAGTGTCAACTGGCCTGACCATTCCCCCCCCCCCCCCAGTCCTCCTGGAAGCTGGACCACCAACCAAAGAATACACATGGAGGGACCCATGGTTCGGACCACATATGTGGCAGAGGAGGGCCTTTTTGGTCATCGGGGGAGGAGAGGCCCTTGGGCCTGAGGGTGTTAGAGGCCCCAGTAAAGGGGAATGTCAAGGTGGGAAGACAGGAGTGGGTGGGTGGTGGGTGGGAGGTAGAATACCCTCATAGAGGCAGGGCGGGGGAGGGGATATGGGGTTTCCAAAGAGGACAATGTAAATAACTTACCTAAAAATAAAAATTTAAAAAAGAAAGAAAGAAAGAAAGAAATAACCAGCATCTACAGCAACCCATAATTTGGTAAAACACACTATGATATGACTGAAAACATTACTCAGCTATCACTAACTAGACAAGAATGTAATATTCATCCCCTTAATCAAAACTCAATGCCAAGGCATAAAAAAGTGCTGTGGTTTATACGAATTATTCTCCAGGAGACCATATGTTGGATGTTTGTCATCAGTGTGGCAATTTTGATTCAGTAGAAAGATGATTAGATTATTGCAATACTCCCTTGTAGATGGAATGATTCAGATGTTCTATGATAGAATTATTACTCAGGAGAATGGGCTGTTGCAGAATTCAGCCGCTGTGCAGAGAACTTTTGTCCTAACCATAAAGACTCTCAGGAGGGCAATGAGAAGCCTCCTGCACCAGTGAGAAGAGATTGTGAGTCTCCTGGGGAGAGTAAGAGGAAAAGGACTCAGAAGACAGAAGAATCTTAGTATAATATGTATATAGCTCATTATTTTCCAGGAAAGGCAAAAATGGGTATAATGCAAATAGTAAAGCTTGCGTGTGTGTGATACTGGACATTGTCTTAAAGGTCATGGAGAATTCTCCTGAGACACACAATCTTCTTGACATCAGGCATGGTTTCTGCCTGTAAGCAAAGCTTTTCAGTACAGCGTAGAGAAGAAGATGGGGATGGTGTGTGTCCCTTGTATGTTGTAGGGAGAAGATGAACAGAAACCCAGGAGTGGCTAATCAGAAGTAAAAACCATCTCATTATCTGTTCATACACTGTGATCTGAGGTAGGTACCACAGTTATTTTATCAAGAATAGGCCTGAGAAAAGTGAATTGAAGTATATAAAGGACATCAGTTACTTAAAACATTTTTCCATTCTTGTTATTCTAATTAATTAATTCTTTGAAGGCTATTAAAGTTTATACAGATTCTAGCACCCCTCTCAGAAAACAGCTGTGTGTTGTGTTAATCACTTATTTCATGGTAAACTGGGATTCACTTATTACTGTAATGCTCATGTTATACAGTACATTGTAATCGAGTCAAGTGACCACACAGTTTCTATTGTGTGGTGCAAAAGTGTCACTCAGCTGCATAAATGTTACTAGGTGAGTGAATGTGTGGAAACTAGAAAGTCAGGGGAGAGACTCCTAATAATGTTTTCCTGAGCAATCTACACAAGTTGTGTGTGTTCATATAGAATTTTAGATGTAGTCACCATAGCTAGTGAAGATAAACAATTCCTGAGATTTTCTATATATGCAGTGTTTCATAAACATTTTCTAACAGTGTATTGTGGCCTTAAAAGATCAGATAAGGCACTAAACCCACCAGTGAACCTTTCTAACCTTTTGACACCAGGGGAAAACTGGTTTGTTTTTCTTCCACTGTACCATTCACAAAACAGAGAGCTATGTACAGTGTGCTCCAGGCTATGTGAGGTATCATGCAAAGCCAAGGCAGTAAGATCTCAAGGTCCTCACAACATGCATCATCTCTTACATATATACAGTTGCCAAAAACCCACAGCTTGTGGTATGAACCTTCAGAATCTTACTAGTGCTTAGTGCACACTTGACTTTTATAACACTCTATGTATAAAATAGAGCTGATTATTGGTAGGAAACCACTTCAGACAGTTCAACTAGAAATATGGGGAAGAAATGCAATGTTTTCAAGGAAATAGTGAACCCAAAATTAGGTCAAGAAAATGTAAGAGGTATGAGGCAAATTGGATTCACACATCATAGTGTTCTGACACTGGTTTCTCAAAAATCTTGATATTCTTTTTGAGCATATCATTCTTATTAAACAAATTGAAATGAAAATATAACATTCTGGATCTCAAGCTGAGTTTCTGGAAATTTCACTGTGAGAGGCAGGACCTCACTCTAACTAGAGAGCTACCTATACAAATACAGAAACTACTAATGAAAGAAAAGATGTTTAAAAAATAGCCATTTCTGTGTTGGCTTCTTAGGGGTATTGTTTTGTTTTGTTTTAATTTAATATAGCACAGAGGACTATATATGTATAAAATGCATCACGACGGATTCATCCTCATTTCAGCACTTTTTTTTCACAGGAACGGAGTCCATTGAGAGGTCATAGTTGTCTGAGCTTTAAGTCAGTCCTGTGTTCTCTATCCTTATATCTTTAGAACTTCTACCTGAATGGGTGCATATCTAATCTAAAACATCCAATGAGGTATTATATAAACCTATATCCCCCCCAGGAGAAATAATTATGTATGTTTTTGTGGTTTTTTATTTGTTTGCTTGTTTTCCATTATCCCCAATAGAAAAACAATCTTATGATCAATTAATGAATAGGAACAAAGATTATGGATTATGGTATGAAATTCTCCAAATTAGAGTGTGCACAAAGATAAATCTAAAGTGGCTGTGGGTAGACATACACAAATGTTCATATCCTGTGTTGCTGATAAGCATTCGGCACCTGATCAACTTAAGTGATTTGGGAAATTAATTCTCACTATAGCAACCTCATGGTGAATACTTTTTTTTTTCTCAGCCACTATACAAGTGACCAAATTGAGAAATGGAGTGTGAACAAATGCTGTTAACCTGCATTGTTGTTTATACTAACATTTTAACTCACACAATCTCCCCATATTGATCCTTTGCTCTACTCTACTGTGCTCTCTTTGTGTGTTTCTGCATGAATATACAGGCACATGCCTATATATAGCAGGTATGCATGTACAAGTCATTTATGTGTTCACGAACATAGGTAGCACGTTTATTTATAATTTGGAACTACTGAAGCCCACATTTGATTTGTGGATCAAACATGAGTTGATCTACTCATATACAATACAGCATAACATGGTGATATTTCATTATATTATAATATAGAGGGAGGAACTAACAGGCTGGTAATATCTCCTATTCTACCATTGTCAGGGATAATATAATATGATATATTCAGATTTTGGCAGGAAGATCCAAACTTCAGCAAAACACATACACCACATAAAACGGTAAGGGAAAGAAAAGTTATCAGATTGGAAGAAAAATAAGCATCTGTATTTCCATTTTTTGAGGGACATGAGACTGAAATTCAGAGGATATAATGGGCAGTGACAGGCAGAATATCTAACGAGCCAGAGTAAGCTAAACACTGGAAATTCTCATTACAGGAGAACTTATGGAATGGTAAAGAAGATAAACATAATAATAACATTGAAGTCCATACTCATTCTCTGTGTAAGGCTATACTGTGAAAGAAATGAGAAGTAGTCAACACCAGAGTGCTAAAAGCTATTTTAGCAGTTATAGTGTGAAAAGTATAGTGTAACATGTTCTATAAACAGATCAGAACTATTAAGTTACAGAAATCAGCTGCCATGTTGAGGTTTGTGGCATGAAGGGCTAGGATTGTGTTTGGTTGGCCCTATTTCTCTCACAGGTCTCAGCTTATGCATCTTAAGAAGCTTCTCTGACCACCTCATTACAGCCCAGAAATCAGGATGTGCCCTGCTTTTATTTCTACGCATTACCAAAATCATTTATTTATTGAATTTTTATTTGATTTTACTTACATTTCACAAAAATATGTGTCGTCCTTGAGAAAATGATACAGTTATTACCTGGATCTGAATACTAGCAAGAGCAAACACAGAGTAATCTGGACCCAATACACACAGAGAATGGTTGAAGAGACTATATCTATGGCAGCAGGAAAGCATAGAAATGAGAGGGTAGATCAGCCCTTCTGAGTAACATTGATAACTAGTTAATGATAAGAATGGGTAAAAAACAGACCTACAATTAATGTTGCTTTTCTTATTTGAATGATAGCTTACTCTACACGTGTAACTGAACTAAGATCCATGGGAAGCCTTTTGCCTGAGCTTCATTAGTGCTGGGAATACAAGTGTACACTGTCTTCTGTAAATCCTTGTACACTTTTTACAATGCTCAGTACACTTTGGAAAATCACCTGATGTAAACAGGGAAAATATTAGATACAGAAATCTGTGAGGATGAATCATTGTTTCTAAGTTTTGATTTTTTGACTGCAGAGAAAAATTCTGTCTCTGATGTAACTAAGGTCATTAAAGTACTAAAAGGATTAATTTCCCTCATAAGCAGGAATGGTTCTAATGACTTACTGCTCTGTCTTGCAGGAGATGAGTGTCAACTGCTCTCTGTGGCAGGAAAACAGCTTGTCTGTCAAACGCTTTGCATTTGCCAAGTTCTCTGAGGTCCCTGGAGAATGCTTCCTCCTGTTCACACTAATCCTCCTCATGTTCTTAGTATCACTGACAGGAAATGCACTCATAGCCCTTGCCATCTTCACCACTCCAGCCCTACACACCCCCATGTACTTCTTTCTGGCCAACTTGTCTCTCCTGGAGATTGGCTACACTTGCTCTGTCATACCCAAGATGTTGCAGAGCCTTGGGAGTGAGGCCCGAGGGATCTCTCGGGAGGGATGTGCCACACAGATGTTTTTCTTCACATTCTTTGGTATAACTGAGTGCTGCCTATTGGCAGCCATGGCCTTTGACCGCTGCATGGCCATATGTGCCCCACTCCACTATGCAACCCGAATGAGTCGTGGGGTGTGTGCCCATTTGGCAATAGTTTCATGGGGAATGGGATGCATAGTAGGGTTGGGACAAACCAATTTTATTTTCTCCTTGGACTTCTGTGGACCCTGTGAGATAGACCACTTCTTCTGTGACCTTCCACCTCTCCTGGCACTTGCCTGTGGAGATACATCTCAAAATGAAGCTGCAATCTTTGTGGCAGCAGTCCTCTGCATATTTAGTCCATTTTTACTGATCATTTACTCCTATGTCAGAATTCTGGTTGCAGTGCTGGTGATGCCTTCTCCTGAGGGGCGCCATAAAGCTCTCTCCACGTGTTCCTCTCATCTACTTGTAGTCACACTCTTTTATGGCTCAGGATCTATTACTTACTTGAGGCCCAAGTCTAGCCACTCACCAGGAATGGACAAACTCTTGGCCCTCTTCTACACAGCAGTGACATCCATGCTGAACCCCATCATCTATAGCTTAAGGAACAAGGAAGTAAAGGCAGCACTGAGAAGAACTCTGGACCTGAAGAAAGATCTAGCAATAAATGGGTAACAGAACCATGCAAAGCTGCTAGCTAATAAGAATGTTCAAAGAGCCAGAGTAAACAAATAAAAACTGATATATTCTTCTGTCTCCCTTATGTTGAGACTCTTTGTAATTTTGAGGGTACCTCTATACTCAGCTCTATTTTTTAACTGCTAATTCTGAGATGAAATCAAATATTAAACAATGCAAGTAAATAGTCCAAAACTGTAGAGAGATTTTCCATTATGTTTAAGTCCAGGGTGTCAATCCAAACTGCCAAGTTATATCTCAGAATTCTTGCAATTTTTAGCCCCTGGTGTCTCTATGACTTCTGCTTTTTATTCAGATATATCTCACATGAGTCTTTATTTCTTAGTTAATTGTATAAAGGGTCTTATTTTAGTAAAATTTCTATTTTTATTAAATAATGCCACATACAACAAGTCTCTGAATTCTTTTGTGACCTATATATATAAAAATGTATAAATATTACAATACAATGAACTGTTTAGATTTGACATAATTTGTTTAAAATTCTTAAATAAAAGACATATTTTCAAGAGTTTCTATGGCAGTTTTTTGTACTTTTAATCTTTCTTCTTCTTGTTATTATAATTTTACATATTCACTTTACAACTCTCTCATTGCCCTTTACCCAGTCACCCCCTACCACAATTCTTACCCCTATCCCACCTCCCCTTCTTCTCTGAGTTGGTTGGGTTCTCCCTGGGAATCCCCCAACCCTGGCACTTCAAGTCTCTGTGAGGTTAGGCAAATCTTCTCCCACTGAGGCCAGATAAGACAGCAGAGGTCTAAAAACACATTACACATGCAGACAGCAACTTTTTGGATAGCCCCCTCTCCTGTTGTTCAGGATCCACATGAATACCAAGCTACACCCGGGTTATATATGTGCTATGTGCAGGGAGGCCTAGGTCCAGCCCATGTATATTCTTCGGTTGATGGTTCAGTCTTTGAGAGCACGAAGGGTCCAAGTTAGATGACTCTGTTGGTCTTCCTGTGGTGTTCCTAACAAGGATTTACAATTCTTGCTCCTGTTTTTCCATAAGAGTCCCCAAACTCCATCCACTGTTTGTCTGTTGGTGTCTGTATCTGTCTGAGTCAGCTGCAGGTGAAGCCTCTCAGAGGACAGTCATGTTAGCCTTCTGTCTGCAAGCATAACAGAGTATCATGAATAGTGTCAGGGACTGGTACTTGCCAATGTGATGGGTCTTACGTGGGGCTGGTTATTGGTTAGCCATTCCCTCAGTCTCTGATCTATCCCCCATGCTTGCGTTTCTTGTAGACAGAATGAATTTTTGGTCAACATTTATATTGGTGGGTTGGTGTCCCTCTGGCTCCACTGGGGTTCCGGCCTGGCTACAGGAGGTGGCTACTTCTGGTCCCATATCCTCAATGTAGTGAATCATTTTTAAGGACCTCCCCATGGATTCTGGGGCACCTCCTTTATCCCAGGTCTCTTTATCTTCCTGGAGAAGCCCACTACCTTCCTTCCCCTGTCAGTTGCAGATTTCCAGTCATTCTCATGGCTATCTGGTCATCCCTCCTGTCCCTCCCTACACATGATCTGGAACCCCCTCCATTCCCCACCCTATCCTCTCTCACCCAGTTTCTTCCCTCCATCTGCCTTCATGACTAGTTTATTCTCCTGTCTAAGAGACATTCATGCATCCTTGCTTGTGCCTTTCTTTCTTGTTTGCCTTCTTTGGGTCTGTGAAGTATAACATAGTTATCTTGTA
>JAPYYD010006388.1:0-11221 GCA_028551405.1 Uromys caudimaculatus
AAGACTATCATCTTTTTCATCATTAATTTTTTCCTTGAATGGAGCTGTGTCCTCAGAAGCTAGTAGCTCCCTATCCAAATAATATTTCCAGACTCCAAAGAGCAGCAGCCTGCTGAGGCTGCAGAATGAGGCAGGCCTGGTTGCTTTGGGCACCACATGGGAGTGAGAGATAGATCCTCTGAGGGAAGAGGCTTAGCACAGTCTGAGAGCTCTGCAATCTGCCTGTGGAGGCATTAGGAGAGGATGGGAAGGAGGGAGGGCCCTCTGGAAAGGGTGAATGGGCTTGATCTTTTCCCTGGGAAGTGATTAAAGATTCTCAAGTTCATACTGTCCTGAGCTCTTGTCTCCCTGCCCAAGGAAGATGCCCTGCAGCCACTGGGAAGCAGGACTTGCTGAGAGCCTCTACTCTGCCCCACTTGGAGAGCTTGTGCACAGCTAGGGAAGGGAGGCTCCCAGGCTGGGTTCCAGCTGGCCATCAGAGGGAAGCGCTGGTGCCTCCTCCACTTCCTCCTGGCACACAGGCAGCACACAGCCTAAGGGACTCTGTAGCAGATTAGTAGGAGTCTTAATGGAAGTGGAAGGGAGACCTGGCCTTTCCTTTCTCATTTCCTTTCATTTCTTTTGTGGTACTAGACATCAGTCCCGAGACTGAACAAGTGCTTTAACACTGGGCTATCCCACCAGCTCAAGGTGACACAGAAACAGGAAACTCAGAGTGCAGGTGTGTCACCCAAGTATAGGGTCACAGCAAATCCTAGTCTTGCTGTCAGATACCATCGGGGGTCCGGTAGCCTCTGTTCTCATGAAATGAATGAAGACCAGCAACTGAAACTGGATTTGCGGGGGAATTGCCAGGGCAGCTGTGGGTAAGGGAGGGAAAGGAAGCAATGTGTGTCCTGGCTGTAGTACCTTGCCACACTGTCTGCCTTGCTCTTTCATCCCCACATGACAGAAGCAACAGGTATCTGCATAGTCAGTGTTCTGTCCAAAGGAAAAGCAATCACATCATCCAGTGAGTCTGTGCTGGTTATTCTCAGTGCTTAGGGAGGCTGACCATGGAGATCCAAGTCTGGACCAAGGCCGCGACAAAGAATCTGCCATGGAATCAGGGCTTTGGATGGGGAGCCCGAAGAAGCATTTAGATGCGTGCAGTTGTGAACATTGCATCTGTGAAATCCTGTCTAGAGACAAACCAGAGGTAAAGCTGTACTCGGCAAAGAAGTAACACTCTCACCCACACAAGATGACTCTATACATTTTGAGACTTAAAGGAAGCGAACTAAGAATACATGATTGACGGATATAAACACTTATGTAGCACACTGTCGGAAGGCTCAGAGCGTGTCCCAGGCACCAGCTTCTGTGTCTGTCAGGACCTTCCCACTGCACTCTAATAAGGTGTCACTCAACTCTGGACAGAGCAAGCATGAGACTCAGGGTTCCTTCTCTTCACAGAGGCCCAGGCCCTAGCATGGCAGGCACAACCATGCTCCACAGTCCTTCAGATGATGTCACCGATCCTCATGGCTACACACAGTTCCCAGCCCAGGGACCAGAACCTTGCTTCTCATCTCTCCGGAGCAGATTCAGTCCCTTCTCATGGCCGTGACTACAGCTGATTGTGTTTTCTTTTGATCTAAGCAGGCAAGAGGCCTCTCTACTGGTGATGGAAGAGTGTTGTTGGGCACAGGGCTGACTCCTTCAGCAGCAGCTTCAGGGACAAGGGCCAGTGATTCTCTGACTTTAGCTGTTTTGGTATCCAGAGAGGACCATGATACACCAGCTTTCATTACAGCTGTACCCACTCCACCCCACAATTTGTTTTTCTCTTCCTTTTAGCCTGGACTCACAGAGAACTGTGAGGAAAACTTTGAGACCACAAGGACCAGGCCCCGAGAACCCTGTAAACCTCATGGCCTCCAGGCGTTCTGACTCCTCTTCTTTCTCTGTTTCCTGAGTGTGGTCTCAAACCTTGGGCCTCCACAATGAGAATCTGTTGAGTCGAGGACAGAAAGGAAGTCATCAGGGTGGATTCAGGGCACTCTCCTGAAGCTGGGCAGAAGATGTTCTCCTTTTTGACTCTGCCTTGAGGGGCATGCTCAGGCATCCCCTCCTCCCTTCCTAGCTTCTCAAGAGGGGTCAGGAGAGCCTGGAAAAGTGTCTGACAGCAGGCCATGAGACTTAGTGACAATTCACAATGTCTCAGGAGACTCCAGACTCCCCACCACACAGGAAAACAATTGTCTGTGGTCTTGTTCACACCAGGTTGCCCATGTTTGGCAGCTCCTGTGAATGGGTCCTTCATGCCCTACAACTCACCACAGCTCATCCCACAGAGGGTGTGAGTGGGCAGTAATCACACTGGGGACAGGAGCTATGACTTTCAGGAACAGGTGCCACTGAAAGATGGAATGAGTTCCAATCTGGGTAGTGATGCTGATTTCACAAGGTGAGTGCTGTGCCCTCTTTCTGGATAAAGAGATGCCTACCTGGATTAAAGGCAGAATTCACACTCATGGTCCATCCAAGAATACACTGGTGATGGTGATCAAAGACAGGTGCTGCATGAAGTGGAGAGAAGAGGAGACAGAATGCCAGGCAAAGGGAACTAGCAAAGAGTGGCTCTGATGTCTGAATGTGTAGACTTCAAACCAAAGCTACCAAGAAAGGATAGGGATGACTACTGACTATAGGTACAACCAGTCAAGGGGACGTTGTTGTATTTATAGAAAGATAAGGAGAGGAGGAACATGTTTGTTGGAGGTGTAGTCAGGTATGGGGGAAGGGGATGCCTCCGAGAGCCCATGCTGAGGCAGCCCTTCCCCCTGAGGGACCAGCCACATGGACTATGGTATAGTCCGGAATAGAGTTTATTTAAGACATGAGGAGGGGAGTTGAGAGGGTAGTAGAGACAGAGAAAGGCAGAGAGAGAGAGAGAGAGAGAGAGAAAGAGAGAGAGAGAGAGAGGGAGATACAGAAGTAAAGGCCAGCCACAAGCACGTGGAGGGGGGAGGGAAAGGGGAGAGAGGGGGAAGGAATGAGAGGACAGAGTGGGAGCAGGAAAACAAGAGCAAGAGAGAGTGATGGGGGCAAGCAGCCTCTTTTATAGTGAGCCAGGCACACCTGGTTATTGCCAGGTAACTGTGGGCTGGAGCTTAGACAAAATGCTAACAGACATCACAGCTATAGACATCACAGTTGTAGATGCGTGAACACAACAGGCACACCCAAGGTCACAAAGCAACACAGCTGGATGTAAAGTCACAGATACACTGAACTCTACAATGGGATCAGAAAAGAAGAGGAGGAAAAAACACAGGGAAGAAGAGGGTGAGTAGCTGCAATCAGGGGTGGGGGTCAGCGGGAGTGAGAGGGGCACAGGAAGGTGATTGAGGTGACTATGATCAGAGTGTATCGAATGCACAGTGAAAATGTAATAACAAAATCCAGCATTATATATAGTTTAATATGTTAATGCAAAACTTTATTAAGAAGATAAAGAAAGAAGGAAAGGAAGGGAGCCTCATGCCTGAAGGCTTGCCCCATCTTGTGTGGGATACCCCACCTCTGCTTCAGCAGAAAACCCAGGAGTTAGGACTGCATTGTTCTCCCGGTTTCAAGTTCAAGGCTTCCTCACAGCACACAAGCTCTCCTCCCTGATACAGCCACTTTCTCACCACCCTCCCTCAAATACAGGGACCTTCTAGCTCTCAGGCCTTAACGGGGCTTCTCCCACTCTCTAAGACTCCTTCCTCTCCCTCCCACTCATGGTCCTTATATGCCACTTCCTTCCTGATGGCTTGCCCTGTTCCTCACAGCCCTTCTCTCTACTACACTTGCCCCCCAATACCTATGTCTCTTTTGCCAGAAGGAGACATGGCATGATCTGTAAAGCAGTCCAGTGCTGGTAATCAGGACCAGCTGTGCAGTGTGTTCCTCTAGTGCCCAGGAAGATCCCACAGTACCACACATCTCCAGCACGGAGACAACAGAGTGTTTTCATCGAGACAGTGTGGCATTCTGAGTAGCATGCTTTGTACAAAAGTTGGGAAAGAATGGTCCAGCCAACCATAAGGAAGCAGACAGACAAACCATAGTGTATGAGCACCAGAAAGCACTCTGGTGCCCTCAAACAGAACAAGGGTAATAATAGCCAAGTAATAAGTAGCCGACATGGCTGTTGAAGAAGGGATAGTGTGATATGCTTCCACCACTGAAGCAGAGCCAACAGGGTATGGGCCTCCATGAGGGTTGACAATTGAAAGGTATAAGGTTTGCTTGTATAATAATGTATATATTTTACTTCATGTTCCTCTTTCATGAAATGTTCTTCCTGTCAAGGTTAAAGACTCCCTGATAATTTGAAACAGCACAAGTCTGGGAGGGTGTGTTTAATGTTTCTCAGCAAAATGGTAAATGCTGATGTTTTCAGGACCACCCTTAAGGCTGTGGGAAAGAACTCTGAAAAAATGAGTTCAAGAATATTTCCCAATTTTGCAAAATAAAAGGATGCAACTGGACTTTTACTAGGGGCTTTGTGGACCTGGAAAAACAGTGCACTAATCAGTCAGTAGAAGGAAAGGAATAGTTAAAAAATTAAAAATAAAAAAAGTTCATGTTTCAAAAGGAGTACTAGGAAGTGAGGGAGTTGTGATCTCAGGACCTAATCCCACCCAGCTAAGCCTATTCTTTGTGCTTACAAATGCAGGCAGATTTCTGCTCTCACCCAGATAAGTCTATTGTTTGTACTTATATAGGTAGGCAGATTTCTGAGTTCAAGGCTAGCCCAGGACAGAGGAAGTTTAGGCCCAGGTTTGGTGATACAAGCCTTTGAATTCCTAAGGAAGTCGCTAATACAAATCTCTGAGAAAGAGAGAGACCTACTCAGAGAGAACTGCTTGGAGAGCTAACACACTCTTGACCATTTTTTCTGGCAAGTTTTCTGACTTTGGTTGGAAAACCAAAAAGCTATGGAGAGACCTGTCTCAACCAGAGAACTGAGCTGTCTGCTTGCATGCTATCATAGACTTGGACTCCTTCTTCCACTGCTCCCTAACACCCATCCCTCAGGACCTCATCTCCAATCTGAGAGTGGTCCTTGGTAGTAAGAAACCATGGAGATCCATGGAACAGACACTGAGAAACGTGGAGCTACCTACCATTTTCTGACCCAAGAATGTGTATATATTTGTGTCCCTGTCAATTTTATTCTTCCTCCAGATATACAAGACAGTACCTACCATTTCTTGCCATTCCCCACAAGCTGAGCAGAGACCAGGAGATGCCCAGAGGACACAAGTCTGCCACCGACTGCTCAGCCTCCTTTCCAATATACTGGATCAGCCATTGTTTACTAAAGACTCAATTTCTACACAGAGCCTGACATAGAATCCGGCCTCAGAACAGGTTGTGTGACATTCCCCCAGCCCCAGAAGAGGCTCTGTGTCTCTGTAGTCAGCCCTTGTCCTCATCGCGCTTTAGTAGCCGCACCCCAGAGACAGCTTTACTCACCAGGTCCCTAAGGGAGGCAGGCCTAGGCCACTGTCTGTCTCCTTGTTTCCTCATTTCCCTGTGGAGTGGGCACCCACACCAAACACCTTCCCTCTGGGGTCCAATATCAGGTCCCAAGCAATCTGTCATCTAAGCTGAGCCCTGACAGCTTGGTGATTCCACTTGAGGGGAAACTTCTCTCATGCTTCAGAAGTGCAGCGAGAACCAACACGGCTCACAGCCCAGTTCTCCTGTCACAGTGTATGTACATTAAAGGAGTCCACACCACATTCTAGAGCTGTGGTGAGACTGAACAAGTGGGGAAACAGAAAAATCCCCAACTTCCTGAGGAGTCTTGCTCTGGCTAAATTTGTGCACCACCCAGGTCTTCTTAGGGGTGTGAGTTCACCACTGGCTTAGTGTGATAACCTCAAGCTGACTATCTAAATTCTTCTCTGCATATCCCATATGTTTGTGGCTTCTGCATGCTGTTTAAGAAAACAAATTCTGCCGGGCAGTGGTGGCGAACGCCTTTAATCCCAGCACTTGGGAGGCAGAGACAGGAAGATTTCTGAGTTCGAGGCCAGCCTGGTCTACAAAGCGAGTTCCAGGACAGTCAGGGCTATACAGAGAAACCCTGTCTCAAAAAAAAAAAAAAAAGAAAAGAAAACAAATTCTGCCACCTCAGGATTAGGGTCCTTCCAGAGATCACTCTCCACACCTTCTGAGCTCTGACAAGCCCCTTTTCTCTTCACCAGCACCTGCCTCTCCTCACCCCTCAGCACAGACCTGGGCTCTGGAGTGGTTGATGCTGACAGTGGTCTTCTGAAGTTAGAGAGCATGGCACTTGGAATATACCTGTACTTGGAACCGTCCTGTATTGCTTCCTCTCAGAAGTTCCCAGCATCCTCCATGGCACAGTCCACTACCTCATGTCTCACTCTCATGGCACCTTTGGTTGAGGGGCCAAAGTACTTGCTGTACTAGAGACCTACAGCTGGATGACTATGTGACATCTCTGCTCTGTCCTGGGAGAGGACCCTAATAGGAGCTGAGCATCAGGGGCTAACATAAGCCTTCCTTCTGGGGCCCATTAAGTTTGACACAACTATTCCTGGGTTTCATTACCATGTCCTCACAGCTTGAGAGAGGGAGAGTAAGTAGCTACTCAGGAACTAAACACTACAGTTTGAAACACATTCGTCTCGCCATTTGATTGGAGTTTTACAATCATTCCCTAAAACACAAATCTTTCCCCATTTTTCAAATCAGTGTGTGAATACGAAGTGTAACTCGGGGCTGTACTGTGATTTTGCAGATGGGGAGACTGGCTGAGGAAGGAGGCATCAGCTATCATTCCACAACTCAGAGACCGAGCCAAGAGGAAGCCAAGATGGAGTCTTAAGATCCAAGACACTAGCGACCATGCTTCCTTGTAGAGAGACATTTGTTGCTATATTTTAATGTATTTTCTTACTCTTGATTTTCTCTCCTTTCATCAGCATGACTTCAGCTTGGCAGATAGATCACAATGGGATGGAGGACCACGTAAATGTCTGCTGAGCCACAGGCCCACCATGACAGGTTCCCTTGATCAAAGTGAGGAATTGGCTGGAACATTCATAGACCCCTGAACAGTCAGGATGGCAGGGGTTAGGACGCTCCTCTGCCTCTATCTCTAAATCCAGGGGCAGAAGCAGAGCCCATCCCACTCGCACATTAAGAAGATCTGCTAGAAAACTGCTCAGCACATTTTGTGACAACACAAGAGAGTCAGGCAAATGTCGCCACCTCAGTGCTCAGGACTCTGCCATACCGGTGGTCCAGAAGTTGCAAGTGACTGCTTTTACCCCATTTGTCAAGACCAGCCAGTTAACATTTACTGATCACAATCCTATAGAACATAAGAGGACAAGAGCCCATTGATGTGAGACACCACCTTGGCCAGCAAGCCTGCACAGATGGAGAAGGAGCTGAGAGCCATATGCCCAGTCACAAAAGGGTTGACTTCATCTCCATTCCAAACAGTGTTTGACACCTTATGTAATCTTGACTCTTACTCTGGTTCTCTCCCATTTTCTGATCCTTGGGCTTCCTGACTTTTCATTGTTTGTCCTGTACAGCCCTCCGTTGCCACACCCACCATGTTAGAGTCCCATTCCCCACACTCTAAGTCACTCTGATCCCGGTGTTTTTCAATTTTTTTTATTTCTCACATGCATATTGCTAGGTAAAAGCCAATCTGAAAGGTAGTACACTATATGATTTCAAATGTATGGCACTCATGACACTTGTCAACGCCCACAGATATTGTTTAGCACAAGCAATGAACTCCATACTATAGTCAGTAATATATCAGTACTGTGGGACAGGCACGGAAATCCCAACACTTAGGAAGACCATCACAAGTTTCTGGTCTACCTAGAAATTCCAGGCCAGCAACATGATAATGCCATAAACACTTAAAAAAAAAACCTTATAAAAAGGACATTCTGTTTCCCTAATTTGAAACTGCTCCCCAAACCCCCAAAGAAATCTATGAAAAAAAAGTACAGCAAAACAAACCCACTAAAACAATATCATTTCTCAGATAGCTAAGCATTTAGCAAATCCAGCCCAAGACCATGAGGAGATACCCCAGATGTTAAGATTCAGCAGGCTGTTATTAGAGTGATGGATGCCGATTTGTCTGCAGATTCTCCACTCTGCTGGAAGTATGATCCCCTTTTAGACTCCAATTTCCTCTTCTGGGATCTCTGACTGTCTGCATGACCTCGCTCTGCTCAGCCAGAGAAATTCAAACTCCTCAACAATCTTTTCCATGGACGTGACCTCAGGCTGTTTCCCTTGTTAGAGCATGCCTCTGCTGTCCCCACCCCTGTACACATCATCTCCCCTGAACTCTTAGCTGCTTGGAGGAGGGGTCACTGAGGCAGGTCTGACTTCAGAGTCTTGTAGATCTGCTCAAATGCCTGCAGCTTCTCCTCCAGCTTCTGAGCCAGGTCCCGCAGTGCTCCAGCTGACTCTGTTTTTGCCCCATCATACAGATCCACTGATTCACTCACAAGGTCATACACATCCCATGCAAGGAAGAAGACTGTAAACCCTCCTGATCTAATCCTGGCTCCTCTGGTCATTGGAAGAACACTTCGAATAGAGCTACTTCCAGTGGCTGCTGTAGAGCGAGAGATGGATCTAGCCATCCTGACGGCTCGGATCTGATCCTTGAGGGTTTTGAAGTCATGAAGTAATTGGAAACCTGTTCTAGAAAGCTTGATTGTGATCTTAGGCATGATCTTTAGAATCTCCTCAAGTATGTCCATGCTGGCTCCAACCAGTCTACTGGCTTCAGATTCATCTGACAGTCTGTTTGATTCTTCCACAATGGTAGTCGTAAGACTAGTCAGAGATGATGTCACTCCGAGACCCACAGAGGTTGCTGTAAGTACCAGACTGGTCCCTGCTGTAAAGGGTGCCAGAACCAAACCAAGGAGGCCCAGGACTCCAGAGGTAGTACCAACAGAGCTGGACACCACATTGGAGATGGTACAGTCCTTGTGCACCTTGTGAAGATGGTCAGACAGGTCTCGGAGCTTCCTGATATGGCCCTCTAGTTTCTTTTTCAACTCAGGAAACTCTTGCAAAAATCCCTCTTTCTGCTGCTCCCTTTGAGGTCCCTCATTTTCATCTGTGGGCTCCTGTGCTAAATGCTCCTCCAGAACATCACGCAGGGCAGCTTCCTCCTCGCTGTGACAGAAAGACAAGTGCATGAGGAAAACCGTTCTTTTTTAAAGATAAAAGCATAATCAGTCTTTAACTTTATACTACAAACCCAACAGGAAATAATTTTACAGAGATCCAACATTTTCCATTCTACTATGAACATTTGGTACATTCTAGATGCCAACCGTCCTTTGTCCATAGAGGTCAGCATGTATGGTAGAGTCAAGACACCATAGTGAAAGGCACATGATAACATGCCACCACTCAAGATCAATGTCATCACTACCTGTGGGAACCCTGCGATGAGCACAGGGATGTGGGATCAGAGCAAGGACTCCTTATCCTGAGAACTGGGTGCCTTGTGAGGGATGCACCTTTTCCAAGAGTCTCCCCTCTACCATTGGATGCTGGGAAGTCATCTGCATTCCCTGCAGTGTCCAGCCTGCAGGAATGCCTAAGCATGCCTGGGGAGCCTTGCAGTGGGATATACAGACTGAGAGCATGCTAAGATTGGATTTCTCCATCTCAAAGGCTCCCAGACCTGAGCAGTCAAAAGCTCCACATCTGACCTCATGGGACAGTACACAGTGACAGCACACTTGCTTTAAAAGCTTTGCACAGACCACCTGCATCAGCTCTGCACAGTGCCAGCATTGAGGTTAGATTTGGGTCCCACATGCAAGGTACTTCATTAAATTTCCATAAGTATTTCAAGTAGGGAAATGAAGGGTCACAGATATGAGAGACATTGTTTCCAAGAATTTTCCATAAAAACCTTAAAGATGTGGGTGTGATGGGGAATTTGGTACCACTTCTGACCTCCAGAGGAACTGGAAGCCTAAGCTGTGGACCTTAGGAAGATTTCCATGAAGCCCATGTCCCTGGAATTGATCTGTTCTTGGTGTCCTTGTAAGGGAGGGATGTGCTGTCTCCTGCCCTCACTATCAGCTGGCCCTAAGTCCCCAAGTCCTTGTGTGTGCAGAGCGGGTCCATCTCTCTCCCCTGGGGCAACAGTCCTGAGCAGTGTTCTCCTGGCTGCTGGAGGCCGTTTCAGGATGAATATTTTCCTAGGGTGGGCTTTCTGGTGTGCAGGAGGCAAGTGATTCAGCCTCCACTCAATGCAGGACACTTCATCCTGAGGACAAGAGATCTGGAGGCTGAAGCTCTCAGGTCTGACTGGTGCCTGTCTTCATCGGCTCCTTTTAACCCTCTGTGCTATGTGATAGCAATCGTCTATGTGAGGTCTGAGTTGTTTTTAAATTTTCCCAATCCTGTAGTTGGCTTAGAGTAGTCTTTCATTAATAGCTGGTGTCAACATGAGAAAGAAGGCTCACTGAGACTCTTTCCTTGGACTTTGACATTTAGCTGTTTCTCAGAATTTAACAATAAAACCCAAGCCAATCCTTTTAGAGCCATGAGACCCTCCAGATTGTTTTGCCTGTGGCCTGCTCTTTGCAGATGCCCAAAATTGTTCCCTTGGAGGCTGGAGTTCACAAGATCAGTAGCTGCCTGTGGAGACTGGGACAGAACAGCACTACCAATCTTGTCTGCCACTCCTTACTAGTTCCTGACTCAACATAGCAGATTCCTGTAGACAGAGATAACCAGGCTGTCAGGCACCACAGCTGATGACAGTGTCTCTTTGGAACACCTCAAGGTCATGTGCAAAGATGAAAGCGGCCTGGAGATCATCTGTAGTAATTGGAAGGACAGAAATCCCCTGAATTGGTTCAAGATAAAAGGGGAAGTGTTTTCCTCTGGTGCGTGGATGTGGGGTCTCCTCAGATTCTCGACTCATGCGAATCACCCTCCAAACACACTGACTTTGGGAGCTGTCTGTAGCTATGTGTGCTGTTCCTGATATTCAGGGAGCTCTGTGTAGAACAGAAGAAATTCCCAAATAACCCCTGCAGAACTCTGCAGTCTCTAAGGACAGTGGATGGAGAGCACACCCATGAACAGCCTTACAAACACATGAGGCAGGACATCGGGCAGGGGAAAATGCCCC
>JAPYYD010006389.1:0-11220 GCA_028551405.1 Uromys caudimaculatus
CCATTTTACCTTCGCTACCAGCGCCGCCATTTCCTCATCCTCACTCTCCGATTCTGACTCGGAGCTGCTTTCAGTCTTACGACTCTCTGATCTTTCTTCCTGTAACATTTCTAACGTGGCCTGGCCTTTCTCCACTGCCTCCTGACAATTCTTTTTATCCTTCAAACAACCACGAATTAGAAACCAGACCGGTTTCACTCCTGCCTTTAGAGTTAATAGCAGAAGCTCCTGAAGGGCTAAAAAAATTGAATGTGACTGAGAAGTTCCCATCCTAACAAAATGAAACTAGTTGCAAATCCGCAAGCCTTACAGTCACTCCTTGCGAGTGAACCTCTAGCCACCTACCGTGGACTTTCTGTGCTCACTTCTGCGAACACACCTTGCCGCTTATTACCCGCGGTCCTTATAGTCCCACCTTACCCTGGGAACTTTATCGCCGCTTATCCGCGGTCTTTATCGTACAACTTACCGGTAGCTTACCGAGCGCTCCCCTGACTGCAGTGCGTTCTGATCTCGCCTTCAGAGGGTCCCCGTACGGGCCACCACTTGTCGCGACCCTCGACCAGCAAGGATGATGCAACACTCGGAGATCTTCGCAAAGCAGTTTATTCAGGCCTTGTTCAGGATCCTTCTTTTTCCTTTTCTTTCTCTCTCTCTTCATACTACCGGTCCCTAGCTTATAAGCTTCACTCATCACCAATCACACAATGCTACGTGGCAGGCAGGCATAGGTTGCCAAGAGGCAACCAGCAATCCATAATAGTTGTTTACGGCAGGAACACAGGAAACAGGCGCCATCTTTAAGGCGCGGCCGTTACCGCTCCCTACAGAAAATCAAGTTCAACAACACATAAATGCATAATATGTTTCAATAAAGAGTAGAATATTCCATTAATGAAAATTCAGTTGACTATTTTAAAATTTGATAATTTATTTTACCATAACAACAGCCTAAACAAAAATAAAATTTTAAGAATGCTTCAGTAATTAAACTTACTGTTGTTTTTAAGTGTGATATTAGAAAATAAGATACTAAAAGTAGTGTTCACTTTGAAAAATTTACAGAGATTCCATACTTATTTATGAATTGCTGGATCCCTATGGAAGAGTTAGGGGAAGGACTGAGGGATCAAGGAGATGGCAGTCCCACAGAAAGACCAACAGTGTCAACTAACCTGGACCCCTGGGAGCTCACAGATACTGAGCCACCAATCAAAATGCACACAGAGGCTGGACCAAGCCCCTCCCCTCCCACATAAATGTAGCAGAGGGCCGCCATGTCTGGCCTCAGTGGGAAAGGATGTACCTGTTCCTGTAGAGACTTGATATACCAGGAAGGAAGGGGCATTGGGGGGCACTGCCCTCTCAGAGGTGAAAGAGATGGCACATGGAGGGGGGGGAAACTCTGTGAGGGAGGATTGATGGGGAAACATTTAGATTGTAAATAAATGATTAATTTTAAAAGTTGAGGAAAAAGAAGGAGGTTTCTGTATTTGTAACTTCTACTCATCATTTGAATATAATGCTTAGTCAGTGTATCATCACAATGAAAACAGAAAGAACAGGATGGAAAAGGAATGCCTGTTTACTAATGGATGGCATTAGTGCTTACATGGAAGACAAAGGGTATTTTCCAAAGTATACCTGAACTAAGTGTACTTCCATCATGCTCACAAGACAACATAAAAATGGGATTCCCCCTCCTCTACATAATATCACATGACTGAAAATAAAGAAATCCTAAAAATATATTTAACTTGTATTAAATATCTATTTACCAGGGCTAGAGAGATGGTTTAAGGGTTAGTTAAGAGTGTGTAAAGATCCTGCAAAAGAATGTAGCTGCATTTCCAGTGTGCAAGCTTGCCAGGCCCAACTGCCTTACAACCAGAGCAAGAGAAGACCTTTGTTTTCTGGCCTTCATAGGCATTTACATCCCACATGCATGTGGGTAGACACACACACACACACACACACACACACAGAGAGAGACACACTCACACATACACAGACACACAGACACACCCAAATACAAAAAATAAAAGCATGCTTACTAGTATAGTCCATGAATCTTTAAACACTATAAGGTTAACTACAAAACATACTAAAAAGTAGTTAAATGGGGACAATGTTAGCAGGAATTTAATTCTTTCCAATTAGTAAGTTCAGTTAAGATGCAAAAATGCCTTCAATATAGAAACTGACAAAGTTACTTCTATGATATATACTTTTGAATTAAAATAGTCACAACAAAGCAACCTTGAAGAAATGAACATGTAAGAAGACTTAATAATATCCAATTGTGTGACTTATTTAACATTTGCTGCAGTAAAAAACAGAATTGGCATTGAATACTCAAATATAGCCACAGGAAATAATGACAGAGGGAGAGAGAGAGAGAGAGAGAGAGAGAGAGAACATTTAATTTACAAAGGAAGAAACACATTCAATATGTACATGGGAAGAATTAATTAAGTGTAGAAAACAAAAATGAAATATAGCTCTCTACCCACTTAGGTGAGTGAGAAAGAAGTACTTAAAGTGACCCATTTGCTCACATGTCAGGGACAGAAGGCAACCTTGGGTTTCAGTTGTCACCTTCCATCTTGTTTGAGACAGGGCCTTTTGTATGTCACTGTCTATGCCATGCTAGTTATTAGGTAAGTGACCAGAAGTTTGGTCTCTCCTTCTAATCTTGATGTAGGATAGCCGGGATTAGAGGGGCAAACTGCCATGATCTGGTTCTATAAATTCTGGAGAGCTAACTCATATCCTCACACTTACACAGTGAGTTCCACTGAGCAGTCCCCTCAGCTTCATGTTAATTCCTAGGGTGATGAGGTGGGAGTAGGAGGGTGGGCGGGGGGGGGGGGAGCATACTCATAGAAGCAGGCAGCAAGGGCATGGGAGAGGGGGGATCTGGAGGGGAAACTGGGGAGGGGGTAACATTTGAAATGTAAATACATAAGGCTGGAGAGATGGCTCAGTGGTTAAGAGCACTGACTGCTCTTCCAGAGGCCTTGAATTCAATTCTCAGCAACCACATGGTGGCTCACAACCATCTGTAATGGGATTCAATGCCTTCTTCTGGTGTGATGACAGCTACAGTGTACTCACATAAATAAAAATAAATATTTAAAAAAAAGAAATGTAAATACATAAAATATCCAATAAAAATAAATAATCTTCTTAAAAAAAGACACATTTAAAGGTACACAGAGAACAACAGGACAATGGGAGATGGCTTAAAATGTTATTGTGTTTGAGGTCAGATTAAGTTCCAAATTTGAGGGAAAAACAGATTATTTTTAGCATAGCACCAGAATAATCAACAAGGAAAGCAAGCAGAGGTAAATGTCAGGAGAATAGTGTTTGGAAATTTAAATAAGAAAAAAAAGAAAAAGAAAAGGCTGGTGGATTGCTTTAAGAATCAGAGGTCAGATATGTGCACAATACCAAATTGTATGCACACAAGCCAGGAAAACAAGTATTATAATTTTATATACTCTTTTGATTATTCATAGGTCCTTAATTCTCTGTTTCCTTATCCTATTTAAATTGTAATGTTCCTGTTAAACATTAAAGATTTTAGGTAGTATAGCCTGTGTCTTCAATATAAATGCTAAGTGGAAAATAATGATTTGTGATTTAAAAAAAAAAAAAAACTACATCACGACAATATCCACGTGCATGTGGCACAATATAGTTAAAACTTTAATGTAAAGTGTTATAGTTCTTCTCAAAAGACATTAATGCCTTTTTTTTACTTATTAATTAATTTATTGATTGGTTGATATTTTATTTACATTTCAAATGTTTCCATCTTTCCAGGTCTTCCCTTTGGAAACCCCCTATACCCTCCCCCCTCCCCTGCCTCTATGAGGGTATTCCCCTACCCACCCACCCACCCATTCTCGTCTTCCCTCCTTGGCATTCCCCTATACTGGGACATCTAACACTCTCAGGCCCAAGGGCCTCTCCTCCCCCTGTTGGCTAACAAGGCCCTCCTCTGCCACATATGTGGCTAGCACCATGGGTCCCTCTGCGTGTATTCTTTGGTTAGTGATCCAGTCTCTGGGAGCATTGGGAGGGCTAATATCCAATATATACAGAGAACTCAAGAGGTTAGACTCCAGAGAACCAAATAACCCTCTCAAAAAATGGGGAACAGAGCTAAACAGAGAATTCTCAACTGAGGAAACTCAAAGGATGTTCAACTTCCTTAGTCATCAGGGAAATGCAAATCAAAACAACCCTGAGATTCTATCCCACACCAGTCAGAATGGCTAAGATCAAAAACTCAGGTGACAGCAAATGCTGGTGAGGATGTGGAGAAAGAGGAACACTCCTCCATTGTTGGTGGGATTGCAAGCTGGTACAACCACTCTGGAAATCAGTTTGGCAGACACTCAGAAAAATGGACATAATATTACCTAAGGATCCAGCTATTCCACTCCTGGGCATATACCCAGAAGATGCTCCAACATGTAATATAGACACATGCTCCACTATGTTCATAGCAGCCATTTTATAATAGCCAGAAGCTGGAAACAACCCAGATGCCCCTCAGCAGAGGAATGGATACAGAAAATGTGGTGCATTTACACAATGGAGTACTACTCAGCTATTAAAAACAATGACTTCATGAAATTCACAAGCAAATGTATGGAACTTGAAAATATAACCCCAAGTGAGGTAACTCAGTCACAAAAGAATGAACACGGTATGTACTCACTGATAAGTGGATATTAGCTCAAAATTTCGGAATATCCAAGATTCACTTCACATTAATGCCTTCTATGTGAAGAGAAACAATGCTTTGGTAACAGTAAGTCTGAAAATGATATATTTACTTATAAAAAATTGAAATATTTTATAACATATTTCATGTCCTTGCTCTAACACCCCAGCTGTTTGCATCCATACATAACAGATTCTGTAGAACTTAATGGAACAAACGCTGTCTTGTACCAGTGTTTACAAGTGATAGCAGAACCAGGATCCACAGGGAGAATTCAGGAATACAAGAGATGAGGGCACTCTGGAACCTCCCTTTATCCCAGGTATTGAATGACTCCCCATATCCGACTCTACCTTTTCCTACTCTACTCTTTCCCTTGGAAAGCTGACTGAGAACTACAGGGATTGGTTTCCTAGCCACTGGCTCATTTGAATTGCACTATTAGATGTACCAACAGAAAACTGTCAGATGGAATGAAAGTACTTGGTCCCTGTGGATTAGCTGCTTATGTCTATTAAGGGCGCAGTCTTTTGTCACCTCTTTGTAGTTGTTAAGCTCTGCCCTCCTTATGTTTCAACAGCTTGGGATAGGGGGAGCTTCTCATTGTCACTACAGCAGAGAACTGGAATATCCTAGATGACATCCCACCAGCCTGGTTCACATGTATAAATGCCTTATCAATTTGACTCCTTTCAATTGTTTTTAAGGATGCTATTTCTTTTCTGGCAGGGTTCTGACTGACAAAATTGTAGACAGAAAGTCTTTGAACTTGTGGTAGGCTCTTGTTCCTTTTAAAGGTTTATATTATTTAAATGTGTATGTGTGAGTGTGTACATGTACATACCCAAGTTGTTGAGAGAGCACCACAGAGACCAAAATGGAGCTGGATTCCCTGTAACTGGGATTGCACTCAGTTGTGCACTTCCTGATATGGAGCCTGTATCTTAATTCTGGTCCCTTGTAAGCAGTAAGGGTTCTTAAACATTGAGTATTCTCTCTAGCTGAAAATCTGTAGTAGTTTCATCAGTATCCTTGCAACAATGAAATAACCAAGAGAAATCACAGAGAAATAAGATAAATCATCATTAATTTTAAAACATAATAAATTAAACTATGAAAGTAATAAACACTGTGAAATTGATACAGAGAAATTTCACATAGTTTTTGCAAGAAAGATTTGATTAGCAACATTAAACTCAGCATTGTTTGTACCAATATCTTATTGTAAACATCATAAAATCATATCTAGGTATGTAATATTGAGATATTAAGTAAATAGGAGCACACTGTTCATACTTACTATATCTCTCCTTAGCGTTCTTGTGAAATTCACTAAGATTTTACCATCTAGTCTCAAGATGTGAGCAAATTGATCCTTTGTACACAATTCAAAACAACATTTACCTACGCATGACTTCACAGCTACTCAACAGGAAAAACCAAAGTTCATATAGTAGCTAGACTTCCCTAAGTAACTGGGTTTGTGTTACTTCTATTATTTTGTATACTGCTGTGAGTTTCTCTTCTGCTCCACCCAAGTCAGTCCATGTGCACACAGAACATACAGGGGATGCTTCGCTCCCATGATTTTAATTTTTCCACCCTGGAACATCTTCCTTTGGAAAGCAAGCATTTCTCACCTTCATCTCCTTTAGCCTTAGGGCAAATGTTATCTTTTGGTTGGAGCAGTCCTGACCACTTCTTTAAAATTTCACCCCCCAAAAAACACTGATGCTGTTAAGTGGGTAAAAGTGGTGCTTGTTGACAAGTCTGAGGACCTGAAATTTATCCCTGGGATGGATTAGTGGAAAGTGATACCTACTTCTGTAAATTGTTCTCTGGATGCCACATATGTGCTGTAGCATGTGCATACACATAGAGAAAGAGACAAGCAAGGAAATACAGTAAAATGACACTCAAGCATAGTGCTGAGGTGGTCCTTAGTGACCCTAAGTGCAAAAAAGTGGTAAGGAGAAAACATGCATCAGAAAACCATCGTTTATGCCTGAGCTTTGATGCTGTGAGCCATGCCGAAGTCAATGTCAACCACCTGGCAAAAAACAATTGTTCAGCATACACATAGGTATATTAATGTTCTATATATAGACATATTAAAATAGGAACAGGCATACCATGTTAAAAATAGAATTTTAAAACTTCTGCATGTACGATGGCTACTACTCTGTCCTAGCTTTCAAGAAAGCACTTTTTATTATTCAATACATTTTACAATCTGTTTTCTGTCTTATTTTTGTTGCTTCAACTATAACTCTTAAATTAGTTTTTACTTTTCCATCCAAGCTTAAACTACTGCTAAAGAGGCTTGCATGCCAGTTCTTTATGCATATTGAAAATGGTGATTGGAGCAGTTGCTAAAGTGTTTGCTTAGCATTCATGAAGCTCTGGATTTCATCCCCAGCACTTCAGAAAACCAGGTGGCTATGGCCTGCAATCACAGCATTTCTCAGGTAGAGAGAGACAGGAGAATCAGAAGTTCAGGGTCAAATGTGGTGATTCACTACATAGTCTTCAAGGCCAGCCTAGCTTCTAAGAGACCCTTTTTAAAGGGAATGAGATAAGAATGGATGTTCTCGTATCTGTATCCCAGACTTGTTATCAAGTACAGAGTATAGGTCCCATGAAGACAGATATTTTCAATTATTTTGTTTACTGGTGAATATTTTAACACTCAAAATAGTTTCTGGAATGTTGTAGCTCTTTAACACCTGTTAGGTGAATGATATCAGCTTAGCATTAAAAGATAGTTATGTGAAATTTTTGATATAATTACACACTGGTTTCTTCATAACAACTATATTTGCTTGATAGAACTAAGAGTTTTAAAGACCACTTATAAAATAATTTTAGGTAGTTATCAAGTACTGAATAACCTCTTGCTTTCCCATCCCGTTAGTTCACAAATTAATATTAATATATGCCCAGTGTGGAAAATATTTAGGAATTATAAAAACAAAAATCATATAATACATACATTATTACTATGTTAGTGAATTTTATTCTAATGCCATGCAAACTTTTGTATAGCTATATGTCTTCTGTGTTATTAATAATTATGCTATGGATAATTTCTATATTTTTAAATGTAATAAATATGTAAAATATAATCCAACGAGTTCAGAACATTTCTTTAATAAAGATACAAATGAAATAGATATGGATAGAGATTGTATTGTTTGTGGTGTGTCGTGCTGGAAATTGAACCTAGAGCCTTGCATATACTACCATAAAGTTAAACCCCCATCCCATCAAAATGTTTAATTAAATTAAATTGAATAGTTTGATAATTAAAAACTCATATATTTCTTGCTAACTAATATCTGGCAAGATTAGTAGTTCTGGAAGGAATCTTCCATGCCTCAGAATAAGATGGCCATCTACTATTATTGAGGAAGACACTGCTGAATCATGTTCAGAGAATATGGGAGACAGATAGTCATTCAGGTCTTGAGTTGTACCTACTAAAGACTTTGTGCTGATATGGGTATTCTAGAATGGATGAGATTTGCTGTATATCTGGGCATGTGAAAGAGCAAAATCAAGTGAGTGTATATATATATACATATATATATATATATATATATATATATATATATATATATATATATATATATGCCTTTCTCTCTCCCTGATATATTTAGCACTTGCATTGAGCTTACCACAAGTAAGAAACTATGTGTCCCCTTTAAACATCTTGTGCTTCCTTTTGGCTCTTGACCTCTCTACCCCGTGTGTGTGTGTGTGTGTGTGTGTGTGTGCGTGTGTGTGTGTGTGTGTGTGTGTGTGTGTGTGTGTGCACGTGTGTGTGCTTGTGTTTCTTTCTGTGTGTCTCTGTCTCTGTGTGAGTGTTTGTGTGCATTTGTATCCATCCACACGGGCATGAGCACACGTTCCTATGTGAACATCTCTCATGAGGCAAATGTGTTTCTTGGCACACTTAAACTTGCTTGCTCTTAGCTCTGCAGTGGCCATGCAATGATGCATGCTCTTTATCAATGCTTTCTCTGTGAGCTGAGTGAGAATCCAAGATATTTCTTCCTCCGTGTTAGGTTTTTAAGGAAGTTTCTTTAAAATTATTTTCCTGCTAAGGAAAACTAAACCCATTGCAAATAGTTTAATTTAGAGTTTAATGGATTTCTAGAGTTAGTGGGAGTACTGACCCAGCTTCAGTGAAGGATAAGGTGACCCCAGATTTGGAGACCAGAGAGGAAGCACTCCCAATTATGATATGCAAACTTAAAGCTCTCTGTTCTCGTTGGGCAGTGGTGGCGCATGCCTGTAATCTCAGCATTTGGGAGGCAGAGGCAGGCAGATTTCTGAGTTTGAGGCCAGCCTGGTCTACAGAGTGAGTTCCAGGACAGCCAGGGCTACACAGAGAAACCCTGTCTCGAAAAAAAAAAAAAAAAAAAAAAAAAAAAAAAAAAAGTTCTCTGTTCTCATGAGTCTTTTGTTATACTGGATTACTTATAAGGACTCCTTAGGGATATGAAGTCAGTTGATGGAGCCAAGAAGTTCATAAGCAAAAGTTAAAGTGTCATCCTTTAGTGCCCTTCTTTAAGATTTTCTTTATAAGGAATGTGTATTGAAGTTAATAAGAACTTTAAATTCTACCCATTCAAGCTGCCTTACATTATTGAATTTTTTGATGGTTTAAATCAATCTCAAATCTATGCCCATCACAAACTTTTAGGGACTTCTTTCCAAACTAAATGAAACTCTGGATTTAATCAGATTTCTATAATTCTAATATTAAATTTATGTATTTACCTACATAGTTTATTTAAATGCTCCTTTGTAGACCACAGTGTTTTAGTTTCGTACAATGTACCTGAGGTTTTAATAAGAAGAATTTAATGGCTGCTTTTAAAAGTAATGACAATTATAAGTTAGTTAAAAAAATACAACTTATATAATATCTTTGAAACATTAGTTTATACATGATGAGGCTTAACTTGAAAACACTGGATCATTATAAAAAGGCAGTTTTTAAAAATAATTGGATTATTTTCCCTAACAATTTAAACAAATCTGTTATTTTAGTATACCAACTTTCATGAAGGAAAAATATAGTTCCTTGCTTGATTGTCTGGTCATATCTTTATTTATATTCCTGATTTTGATTTATTTTATTATTGTTCCTTGGATGCCTATTTAATCTCTAAGGAAAGACAACAAGGGTGTGGATCCAGAAGAGAGGGAAGATGTGGGTGCTGGGGACCGGAAGAAGAGGGGGAGAAGAAGATATACTGAGAACACATTGGATGAAAAACATGGATTCCTAGTAAAGAAAACATATATCCAGTGCTGTTTTTCATAGTCTTCCATCAGTGATAAATAAAAACCAAGTTGATAACAAAACTCCAGATTGTAAGCTTAGATAAAATACAATATCCTCATTAGAAGCCTAAAATGACCTACAAGTCATATTACTTAATATTCTTGGGGGTTTATTCTGAGAACCAAGAGTCCTGTGGTATGGGACTAATGATTGTTGGAGTATGGTCACTTTTGAACTAGTGATCCTAGTGTGATGATCATCAAGGGGACTTGGAAACCTTAAGGCTATAGTAGAGAATCTATATTACAAAGGCGGACATGAGAAGGGGAGTGGGAGTTGATGGGACAAGAAGTCAGAAGATTAGACCAAAAAAGTGCGTGGAAATGAGGCTGCAATCTCCCCAGAAAAACTTCCCTCACCTTGCCATTTTGCCTAACGTGATGTTAAGGACCAAGAAATTATCTTACTAAATATGAGGGTACTGAAACCTGCCACCACTATGAGAAATCACCCTGCATTCTGAGTTCCTAATATCACTAAAATTCACCCACCATGTCAGAGAAATTTGTAGTTTTAATAAGAAATTCACTATGTCATCTTTACTGGGGGTTACATGAGTCAGAGTGGTGATGGTGTAATAGCACATATTTTAACCAGATTCCTTTGAAAGTCGCACAGAGGAAGAATTGATGATTTATCTGTTCAAAGTCTTTGTCACGAGTGTTACAGTAAAATCTTCTCTTAAAATTATTCATAATAGCCAGAAACTGGAAACAACTCAGATGTCCCTCAATCGAAAAATAGATAAAGAAAATGTGATTTATGTCCTGCGCACCTCTCGCCAGCAAGAACCCACGCAGACACACGGATCCTTCTGCAGCAATGCGTTTATTGCATGATGAAAGGAGGAAGACCCCGGGGCCCCAGAATGGCACTGTTATATAGCCCTGAGGTAGCGTGTCCTCCACTGATTGGCGCGCCCCGGGAGTGGGCGGTGATTAGTCATGTACACCCATAATGCACTTCGGGGGTTTTCCCGCGCTATCCGTAAGTTTCCTTAGAGCGACAGCGGAGGTCAGCGCCATCTTGTAATGGCGAATACTCTAACCGCTCCCTACATCTCCCCCCATTCTTTCAAGTAAGAAGGAGAGGGGGGTCAGCTGGGTTAAATAGGCCACACCTC
>JAPYYD010006390.1:0-11220 GCA_028551405.1 Uromys caudimaculatus
GGTGGGCAGGTAGGTGGGAGGAGGAATTCCCTCACAGAGGCGGGGAGGGGAAGGGGATACGGGGTTTCCAAAGACGAGACCCAGAAAAGGGGAAACATCGGAAATGTAAATAAAGTATCAAAAATAAAAAAAAATAATAAAAAAAAAAGCTGAGATACTTTATTACCACTTTGATTTGCATCCAAGAAAATGCTAAGGAGTACTTTTAAAAAGAATCCTAATTGGAAATGTGAATGCATATGGAAATATGACGTTTACCGGAAATGATAATCATACACTAAATATCAGAATATTTCACTAATGAAACTAGCAAAGATGCTAAAAAGAATCTTCAGTAATTTATCAATAGATGACACAAAATTAAATTAACTATGATATCAAGACCATAAAACCTGGGGAGACTAAGAATATCATTTTTATGAAAGTAAGCAAAATTGTTTATGATATTTTATAAAATCTTCATAACAACCCCAAGGAAATTATATACAAGATACAGAAAGAGAAGAGATCCCTATTAGGGCTGAGGGTTTCACATCTCTCGCTCTCTGCATAATGTCTGACTGTATTTGTTCTGATTGGCTCCAAGAGCTAGCTTCTCTGAAGATGACTAAATAAGGCACTGATCTATATTCGTTAATAAACAGTCCATTTGACCCCCTGCTCTCCACAAGTTAATATTCACCATCCCATTTATTCTTATATTAAATTATATTTTTTACATTCTACTTATAAGTGAAATGATGAAGTATTTCTCTTACTATACATTGTTTATTTTGCTTATCATTAGCATGAGTTTATATATGCTACTACTAATTACAAGATTTCCTTCTTATATGTCTGGGTAATATTCTACTATATACATGTATCTTATTTTCTTTTTTTTTCAATTATATCATGTACATTTTCAGATTATAATTACATCATTTCCCCCTTCCCTTTCATCCCTCTAAATCTTCCCATATCTTCCTTCCTGTTCTTTTTCAAAATCATGACCTGCTTTTTCATTAATTGTTGTTACATGACTATATGTATATTCATAAGACTGTCTGATCTAGCTCTATTACGTTACATGAATATGTGTGTCTAGGGCTGGTTACTTGGTACTGGATAACCTATTGGAGTGTTCTTCCTTTGTAATACTATTTCTCTCATTCTCAGCACTTCTTGGTTATAGATCTTTGTATGGGGTTGGAACCTCTTAAGCTTTCCCCATCTAGTTTGGCATGGTGTTGTCCTTCATAGCCTGTTTATGAAGCAATGTTGCTGAGACATTGTGAATTTAACTTCTGACTTTACTAGATTACACAATCTCGTAGCAAACTCCCTGATCCTCTGACTTTACAATCCACCTCCTTTTTCCAGTTTTTCCCTAATTCAACCACTTGGTAACCAGCTTCTGTCCATTGGTTGTGTGTAAATATCTGCATCTGACTCTTTCAGCTGCTTGTTGGGTCTTTCAGAGGGTAGATAGATCTCCTTTTGTGAGCATTCCATCGCCTCAGTAATAGTGTTAGTCCTTTGGGCTTCCCCTTGAGCTGGATACCACATTGGGTCTGTTGCAGGACCTTCTTTTCCTCAGGCTCTTCTCCATTTTTTGTCACTTTCAAAAAATGTTCTTTCAGACAGGAACAATTATGGGTCAAAGTTTTTGACTGTGGGATGACAGTCCCATCCCTCATTTGATACCCCGTCTTTCTGCGGGAAATAGGCTCCACAAGTTCCCTCTCCCTACTGTAGGGCATTTCATATAGAGTCCCTCCCTTTGAGTCCTGAGAGTCTCTCACCTCCCAGGTCTCTAGCACATTCTGGAGGGTCCCACCGCCTACTACCTCCTGAGGTTGCCTGTTTCCATTCTTTCTGCAGGCCCTCAAACTTCAGTCCTTTTCCCCCACCCAATACCTGATCATGTTCCCCTCTTCCCCTCCCTGTCCCTTTACCGACCCTGGAACATCCCTTCCTCATCCCTTCCTGTGATTACTTTCTTCTCTCTCCCAAGTGAGACTGAGGTGTACTAACTTGGGCCCTTCAACTTGTTAACCTTTTTGAGTTCTGTGGACTCTATCTGGGGTATTCTATAGTTTTTTGTTTGTTTGTTTGTTTGTTTTTGGCTAATATCCACTTATTAGTGAGTACATACAATGCATGCCCTTTTGGGTCTGAGTTACCTCACTCAGGATGATATTTTCTAAATCCATCCATTTGCCTGCAAAACTCAGGATTCCCTCATTCTTAATAGCTGAGTAGTATTCCATTGTGTAAATGAACCGTATTTTCTGTATCCATTCTTTTGTTGTGAGACACCTGGGTTATTTCCATCTTCTGGGTTTCACAAACAAAGGCCTCTATGAACACAGTGGAACACGTGCCCCTGTGTCATGGTGAGGCATCTTTTGGGTATATGCCAAAAAGAGTATAGATGGATCTTCAGGTAGATATATTTCAATTTTCTGAGGAACTTTCAGATTGATTTCCAGAGTGATTGTATAGTTTGCAATCCCACCAGCAATGGAGGAACGTTCTTCTTTCTCTCCCTCCTTGCCAACATGTGCTGTCACCTGAGGTTTTGATCTTATCTAATCTGATTGGTATAAGGTTGAATCTCACGGTCATTTTGATTTGCATTTCCATGAACACTGAGGACTTTGAATATTGCTTTAAGTGCTGCTCACCATTTGAGATTCCTCTGTTGTGAATTCTCTGTTTTGTTCTATACCCCATTTTAAAATTTTATTTATTTATTTATTTATTTATTTATTTATTTATTTATTTATTTATTTTTTGTGAATAGCTTCTTTAGTTCTTTGTATATTTTGGATATTAGCCCTCTATTGGATGTGGGATTAGTGGAGATTTTTCCCAGTCTGTAGGTTGCTGATTTGTCCTATTGACAGTTTCCATTCCTTACAGAAGCTTTCCAGATTTATGAGATCCCATTTATTAATTATTGATCTTAGAACATGAGCCACTGGAGTTTTGTTAAGGAAATTTCCCCCCTATGCCAATGGGTTCAAGGCTCTTTCTCACTTTCTCTTCTATTTGATTAAGTGTATCCGGTTTTATGTTGAGGTCCTTGATCCACTTGGGTTTGAGCTTTGTGCACAGTGACAATTATGGGTCTATTTTCATTTTTCTACATACATACTGCCATTAGACCAGCACTATTTATTGAAAATGCTTTCTTTTTTTCCATTGTATATTTTTGGCTTCTTTGTCAAAGATCAAGTGTGCATAAGTGTGTGGTTTTATTTCTGGGTCTTCAATTCTATTCCATTGATCAACCTGTCTGTCTCTGTACCAATACCATGAAATTTCTATCACTATTGCTGTGTAGTAGAGCTTGAAGTCAGGGATGGTGATTCCCTGGCTATTATTTGATTGTTAAGAATCGTTTTTGCTATTCTCGTTTTTTGTGTTTCCTGATGATTTTGAGAATTGTTTTTTCCATGTCTTTGAAGAATTGTGTAAGGATATGGATGGGGATTGCATTGAGTCTGTATATTTCCTTTGGTAGGATAGTCATTTTTACTATGTTAATTCTGCCAACCATGAGCATGGGAGATGTCTCCATTTTCTGAGATCTTCCTTCATTTCTTTCTTGAGTGACTTGAAGTTATTGTCATACAGATCTTTCACTTGTTTGGTTAAAGCTACCCTAAGATATTTTATATTATTTGTGGCTATTTTGAAGGGAGTTGTTTCCCTAATTTCCTTCTCATCCTGTTTATCATTGTATAAAGGAAGGCTACTGATGTATTTGAGTTATTTTTATATCTGTCCACTCTGCTGAAGTTGTTTACCAGCTGGAGAAGTTTTCTGGTAGAATTTTTGGGCTTGCTTATGTATACTATCATATCATCTGCAAATAGTGAAACCTTTATTTCTTCTTTGTCAATTTCTATCCCCTTGATCTCTTTTTGTTGTCTTATTATTCTAGCTAGCACTTTGAATACTATATTGAATAGATATTGGGAGAGTAGGCATCCTAGTCTTGTCCCCTATTTTAGTGTGATTGCTTAAAGTATCTCTCCATTTAATTTAATATTGGATGTTGGTTTGCAGTAAATTGCTTATGTTTAGGTATGGGCCTTGAATTCGTGATCTCCCTAATACTTTTAACATAAAGGAGTATTGTATTTTGTTGACTGATTTTTCTGCATCTAAGGAGATGATCATGTGATTTTTTTCCCTTTGAGTTTGTTTATATAGTGGATTACATTAATGGATTTTCATATATTGAACCAACCTTGCATCCCTGGGATTAAGCCTGCTTGATTATGGTGAATAATGATTTTGAAGTGTTCTTGGATTTGGTTTGCAAGAATTTTATTGAGTATATTTACATCAATATTAATAAGCAAGATTTGTCTGAAGTTCTCTTTTTTGGTTGTGTCCTAGTGTGGTTTAGGTATCAGAGTAATTGTGGCTTCATAGAATGAATTAGGTAGTGTTCTTTCTGTTTCTATTTAAAGGAATAGTTTGAAGAATATGTATTAGATTTTCTTTGAAAATCTAGTAGAATTCTGCACTAAAGCAGTTTGTCCCTGATGTTTGTTTGTTTGTTTGTTTTGTTTGTTTGTTTGTTTTGTTTTTTTGCTGTTGTTTTTTCAAGACAGGGTATCTCTGTGTAGCCCTGGCTGTCCTGGAACTCACTCTGTAGACCAGGTTGGCCTCGAACTCAGAGATCCACCTGCCTCTGCCTCCCAAGTGCTGGGATTAAAGGCATGTGCCACCACTGCCCGGCTGGTTGGGAGGTTTTTAATGACTTCTTCTATTTCCTTATGGGATATGGGCCTGTTTAGATAGTTTACTTACTCTTGACTTAACTTTGATATGTGGTATCTGTCTAGAAAACTATCCATTTCATTTAGATTTTCCAGTTTTGTTTAGTATATGCTTTTGTAGTAGGATCTGATGATTTTTTTGTATTTCCTCTGTTTCTGTTGTTATGTCTCCCTTTTCATTTCTGATTTTGTTAGTTTAGATACTGACTGTAGGCCCTTTAGTTATTTTGGCTATGGTTTTGTCTATCTTGTTGATTCTCTCTAAGAACCACTTTTTGGTTTTGTTGATTCTTTGTATCATTCACTTTGTTTATATTTGATGATTTCATCCCTGAGTTTGACTATTTTCTGCCTTCTACTCTTCTTGGGTGTGTCCGCTTCTTTTTGTTCTATAGCTCTCAGGTTTCCTGTAAGTTGCTAGGATAGGATCTCTCCAATTTCTTTACCAAAGCATTAGTGCTCTGAATTTTCCTCTTAGCACTGTTTTCATTGTGTCCCATAAGTTTGGACATATTGTCTCATCATTTTCACTGAATTTCAGGAAGTCTTTATTTCTTTCCTGACCAAGTTATCATTGAGTAGACAGTTGTACAGTTTCCACATGTATGTGGGCTTTCTGTTGTTTTTGTTGTTATTAAAGACCAGCCTTAGGCCATAGTCATCTGGTAGAATGCATTATTTCAATCTTCTTACATCAGTTGAGGCTTGTTTTGTGCCCAGTTATATGGTAAATTGTGAAGAAGGCACCATGAGGTGCTAAGAAGAAAGTGTAATTTTTGTTTTAGGGTGAGATGTTTTGTAGATATCTATTAAATCCATTTGGTTCATAACCTATATTAGCTTCACTGTGTCCCTGTTTAGTTTCTGTTTCAATGACCTGTCCATAAGTGAGAGTGGGGTATTGAAATCTCCCACTTTTATTGTGTGGGTTTCAATGTGTATTTTAAGTTTTAGTAAAGTTTCTTTTATGAAGGTGGGTGCCCTTGTATTTGGGGCATAGATGTTCAGAATTGAGACTTTCTCTTAGTGGATTTTTCTTTTGATGAACATGAAGTACCCTTCCTCATCTCATTTGATAACTTGAAAGTCTATTTTATTGGATAGTAGAATGCCAACTCTAGCTTGTTTCTTGGAACAATTTGCTTGGAAAACCTTTTTTCTGCCTTTTGCACTGAAGCAGTGTGTGTCTTTGTCATTGAGGTATGTTTCTTTGTGTGCAGGAAAATGCTGGATTTCATTTGTGTATCCATTCTGTAAGTTTACATCTTTTTATAGATGAAATGAGTCCATTAATATTTAGAGATATTAAAGACAGATGATTGTTAGTTCCTATTATGTTTATTTTTATAGGTGGCTTTGTTGTGAGATGATTAAAATATTGTCTTTTCTTTGGTGTAGTTACCTTCCTTGTCTTGGAGTTTTCCTTCTAGAATCCTCTGTAGGGATAGATTGGTAGATAGATACTGTTTGAATTTGGTTTTGTCCTAGAACATTTTGGTTTTTCCATCTAGGTTGACTGAGAGTTTTGCTGGGTATAGTAGCCTGTGCTGTGTTCTCTTAGAGTCAGCATGACTTCTGATCAGGATTTTCTGGCTTTTAGTGTCTCTGTTGTAAAGTCTGGTATAATTCTGATAGGTCTGCCTTTATATGTTAGTTGGCCCCTTTCCTTTGCAGCTTTTAATATTCTTTCTTTGTTCTGTGCATTAAATGTTTTGATTATTATGTGAAGAAAGGATTTTATTTTCTGGTCCCATTTATTTGGTGTCATATATGCTTCTTGTATATTTATGGCCAGCCCTTTCTTCAGTTTGGGGAAGTTTTCTTCTACGATTTTGTTGAAGATGTTATTAGTTCCTTTGAGCTGAGACCCTTCATTCTCCTCTATTTAAATTATTCTTAGATTTGGTCTTTTCATTGTGCTCTGGTTTTTCTGGATGTTTTGAGATTTTGTTTTGAAGTTATTTTTTACAGTTGTGTCAATCTGTTAAGATATCTTTTACACTTGAGATTCTCTGTCTCTCTCTCTCCTTATTTATTTTTGTTTGTTTGGATTTCCAAGACAGAGTTTTTTTTTTTTTTTTTATAGCTCTGGGTGTCCTGGAACTCACTCTGTAGACCAGGCTGGCCTCGAACTCAGAAATCCACTTGCCTCTGCCTTCCAAGTGCTGGGATTAAAGGTGTGTGACACCACTGCCCAGCTGAGATTCTCTCTTCTATCTTTTGTATTCTGTTGGTTACAAATTTCCTGACCTGTTTCCCAGGTTTTCATTTCCAAGGTTGCCTCCATTTGTGTTTTCTTTATTGCTTCTACTTCTATCTTTAGGTCTTAGATTGTTTTATTCAATTTCTTCACCTATTGGATTGTGTTTTCTTGTATTTATTTGAGGAATTTATTTGTTTCCTCTTTAAGGACTTCTACCTGTTTACCTCTGTTTCCCTGTATTTCCTTCAGTGTGTTATTTATATCCTTCTTAAAGGACTCTATTATCTTCATGAGACAGGATTTTAGGTCACCTACCTGATTTTCAGGTGTATTGGTGTATTCAGGGCTTGCTGTGATGGGAGAACTGGGTTCTGATGCCCAAGTATATTGGCTTCTGTTGCTTATGGTCTTGTGCTTACCTCTTGCCACCTGGCTATCACTGGTGTTTGCTGGTCTAGTTGTCTCTGTCTGGATCCTGCCTCTTTTGTCGCTGGGTTGCTTCAGGTCTCCTGGTAAGCCTGCAGTCCTGGCTGCATCACATCTCCTGGGAGACCTTCAGAGTTTTGGGTCTACAGAAAAGCACTCAAGCTTGTCCTGTGTAAAGCTGTTCCCCAGATGGCCTATAGACTGTGGTTTCTGTTTCCCTATGTGCAGCAGAATTCCAGGGATGCTTTCAGTCTGTTGGGTCAGTTTCCCTGCATGCTGTAGAGCCCCTGGGATATCTTCAGACTGTGGCGTCATTTGCCCAGTTGCTTTGGGTGCAGAGGAACTTCTGGAATGCCTTCAAGCTGTGGTGTCTTTAGGGGAGCAGACAAGCTGGTGATCAGTTGCCCTGTTGCTCTATGTGCAGTGGGTTTCCTGGAATGTCTTCAGGCTATGGTATCAGTTGCTCTTTGTGACTTAGATCTTCTGGGATGTCTCAGGCTTTGGTATCTTCAGAGTAGCTGGTAGTCTGCCCAGGCAGGAAGCATTGGCAGTAAGGGGGTTGGAATGTGGAGGGCAGGGTGTGGGATTTGGGGGGTGTAATAGGTCCCAAGTCCACTGTGCTTCCAGTGTCAGCTTTGAGACTTTGGTAGGATTCTTACCAGTTGCCCTGTGTGCAGCAATATCCTGGAATGTCTCAGGCTGTGGTATTTTTCAGGGGAGCAGATTAGCTGGGAGTCTCTCCCAGCACAAGGCACCAGCTGGAAGGGCATTAATCAACCTAAAGTGGATCAATGACCTCAATTGGAAAACCGAAACTTTGAGAACTGTTAAAAGGGTAGAAGAAAACATAAGCCATTTGCCTAGTAAGTTAGGTGAACAATTAACTATACAGTAAAGAAGACATTCAACTGAATGAATCAGAAGCCAATAGAGTTCGATAGAAGCTTTACCAGCTATACTTTTGAGAGATTAATACACAGAAAATAAAGAAATCTGAGAAGCACCTAAAGAAATGTTCAACATCCTTAGTCATCAGGAAAATGCAAATCAAAACAACCCTGAGATTTCACCTCACACCAGTCAGAATGGCTAAGATTAGAAACTCAGGTGATAGCAGATGCTGGCAAGGATGTGGAGAAAGATGAACATTCCTCCATTATTGGTGAGATTGCAAGCTGTTATAACCACTCTAGAAATCAGTCGGGTGGTTCCTCAGAAAATTGGACATAGTATTACCTGAGGACCCAGATATACCACTCCTGGGCATATACCCAAAAGATGCTCCAACATATAACAAGGAGAGATGCTTTACTATATTCATAGCAGCCTTATTTATAATAGTCAGAAACTGTAAAGAACCCAAATATCCTTCAACAGAGAAATGGATACAGAAAATGTGGTACATTGAAACAATAGAGTACTATTCAGCTATTAAAAACATGGCTTCATGAAATTCTCAGGCAAATGGATGGACCTAGAAAATATCATCCTGAGTGAGGTAACCCAATAAGAAAAAAACCAAATATTATACACTCAGTGGTAACTGGATATTAGCCCAAAAGCTCAGATACCCAAGATATAATTCCCAGACTATATGAAGCTCACGAAGAAAGAAGACCAAAGTGTAGATGCTTCTGTCCTTCTTAGAAGGGAGAATAAAATACAGGAGGAAATAAGACAAAGTGTGGAGCAGAAGCTGAAGGAAAAGTCCAGGGACTGCCCCACCTGGGGATCCATCTCATATACAGTCTCCAAACCCAGACACTATTGTGGATGCCAAGAAGTACGTGCTGAGATAAGTTTGATATAGCTGTCTCCTGAGAGGCTCTCTCAATGCCTGACAAATTCATAGGTGGATGCTCACAGCCAACCATTGGACTGAGCATGGAGTCCCCAATGGAGGAGTTAGAGAAAGGACTGAAGAGGCTGAAGGGCTTTGCAACCCCATAGGAAGAACAACAATGTCAACCAACCAGAACCCCCAGAGCTCCATTTCAGAAACAGGACTCAGAAAACTTGGGCTAAATTGGATCTGAAAGCCTTTTTTCATGGATTGGATCTCAAAGCCTAGATTTCATAGTACTAGAAGATGCTATGGAAACTGCCAATGGAGAAAAGAATCCATAGCCACCTGTAACCGAGACACCTTTGAACAACAAAATTGACCAGTATGGAAAAATATCGTTTAAGTGCAATAGTGGCACTCATGTCTGGGAAGTAACCAACAGCCCTCTAGTTAAAATTAAAGCTTCTTAAACAGGAAGGAAATCATGTCTGCTCCTAGAAACATAGTCATTTATAATACTGACTAATGAAGTCATCGATCTTATAACACAAACTACTACCAGCGCTTTAATAGGCCAGCATAACTCCTAAAGGCCTTCTCAGGCCCACATATTAATGTAGATCTCTCTTTTCATCAATGAAAGTTCTTTATGAAATATACAGAGATTCAAAATTTTTCAAAATGTAGAGAGCAATTGACACTTAGGTACTCATGCCCTAGTGATACATTTCTAATGTGACCCCTCACCTTAGGCTAAGAAACACTGTGGGAGACTGATTGTAAATAATATTAGAGGCATAGTTTCGAAATATTTGCTATATGATTCTGTCTTCTAGATATTACAGGAAACCTGTACTTGTGAATTAACAATATGTTTGCATATTGATTAGCAAGTGTTTAAATGACTAGCAATATTCATTGACATGCCATTGTGTATGGGAGAATATATCATAAGTCCATACCCATTGAAAATTCTATGGGCAATTAATCACTATTGAATGGGCATAAAACAATATTCCCTGGGGATGAACACATACCATTAGTCACCCCTAAATTCATATACATATAAACAAGTAAATGCATTTAATGGAGTGTGTGTGTGTGTGTGTGTGTGTGTATCTGTCAGTCCCTAAGATTGACCAGTCTCTGTCCCGCAAAACACTGGGTTGTAGTGTTAAACTTACATGTGACTTATGGCTCTTATTTTTTTTTTTCTTTTTTAATTTTTATTTTTGATACTTTATTTACATTTCCGATGTTTCCCCTTTTCTGGGTCTCCTCTTTGCAAACCCCGTATCCCCTCCCCCTCCCCGCCTCTGTGAGGGAATTCCTCCTCCCACCTACCTGCCCACCCATTCCCATATTCCCACCTTGACATTCCCCTTTACTGGGGCCTCTAGCACCCTCAGGCCCAAAGTCCGCTCCTTTCTCCCTAATGGCCATCGAGGTGATTCTTCTGCCTCATATGTAGTCCAAACCATGGGTCAATAGATGTGTATTCTTTGGTTAGTGGTCTGAAATCCAGGCCGACTAGGGGGAGGGTCAGACCCATTGACACTCTTGCTCCCTCCATGGGGCTGCCAATTCCCTCTGCTCCTTCAGACCTTTCTCCAACCCCTCCATCTGGTACCTCACTCTCAGTCCAGCGGTTACTGCTAAATGAAACTTGAACATTCTGAACCTGTGGACTAATATCCGCTTATCAGTGAGTACATACCATGTTCCGTCTTTTGTGACTGAGTTACCTCGCTCAGGATGATATTTTCAAGTTCCATCCATTTGCCTGCAAATTTCAATAAGTCATTGTTTTTTATGGCTGAGTAGTACTCCATTGTGTAAATGTACCACATTTTCTGTATCCATTCCTCTGCTGAGGGACATCTGGGTTGTTTCCAGCTTCTGGCTATTATAAATATGGCTACTATGAACATAGTGGAGTATGTATCTTTGTTACATGTTGGGGCATCTTCTGGGTATATACCCAGGAGAGGTATAGCTGGGTCCTCAGGTAGTATTATGTCCAT
>JAPYYD010006391.1:0-11220 GCA_028551405.1 Uromys caudimaculatus
CTCTTTTTGTGATTTCTTTATTGTTTCTATTTCTATTTTTAGCTCCTGGATGGTTTTGTTCATTTCCTTTGTCTGTTTGATTGTGTTTTCCTGTAATTCTTTAATGGATTTCTGTGTTTCCTCTTTAATGGCTTCTAGTTCTTTACCTCTGTTCTCTTGTGTTTCTTTAAGGGTGTTAATTTCTTTCTTAAAGTCTTCTATCATCATCATGAGAAATGATTTTAAATCTGATTTAAAATGATTTATTTCTGGCTTATTGGGGAATCCAGGGCTTGCTGTGTTGGGAGAGCTGGGTTCTGATGATGCCAAGTAGACTTGGTTTCTGTTCCTTAGGTTCTTGCCCTTGCCTTTTGCCGTCTTGTTAACTCTGATGTTAGCTGATCTTACTCTGTCTGGCTATGGCTTTTCCCACCTGCAGGCCTCTGTATCAATATTCCTTGAAGTCCAGCTCTCTCTGAGAGGTGTTTTTTCCACATTCCTGGGAGAGTAACTTTCTTCAGGTGTTGCTTGGCTATGGAACCCTGGTGGCCCAGGCAGAGGTCTCCTGCCGCCAATGGGATCCAGGGGGTTTCTATGCCCGCCTACCTCAGTCCCTGTGTCTTGCAGGTTCGGGACGGTTCCTGGTGAGCTGTGGAGCTTGTCTTGGCCCCACTCCCAGCTTTTCCAAGCTCCTGGGAGCGTATCTTTCTCCCGGCACTAATTGGCTATGGAGCCCTGTATCCCAAGCTGAGGTCCCCAGCTGCTGCTTATTTTAACTTTTTGATATTTATTTACATTTCAAAAGTTTCCCACTTTCCAGGTCTCCACTTTGGAAACCCCCTATCCCCTCCCCCGTCCCCTGCCTCTATGAGGATATTCCCTTACCCACCCACCTGTCCATCCACTCCCTTCTTCCCACCTTGGCATTCCCCTATTCCCTGGGCCCCTAACACCCTCAGGCCAAAGGGCTTCTCCTCCCCCTAATGGCCAACAAGGCCCTCCTCTGCCACACATGTGGTCTGAACCATGGATCCCTGTTGGGCTGCATGCTGGGAGCCTTCCTCAGGGATCTCTGGCCCGGCCAAATGCAAGGGTTCCATCAAGGGGGAGAACGAGAGCAGGGACGAAATCTCCTCCACCTCAGTCTCTGTGGTTGCTGCCTTGGTTGCACCAAGATGCTGCACTCACTGTCCTGTGCTGAGTCGGGCCCAGGCTGAGCCTGCAGGAGGCCAACTAGCTGGCAGAGTGCGGGAAGCTTCTGGCAATGGTCGGGAGAGCACATCTCTTCCTGGGTCGGAAGTGTTACAGCTTTTATGATAGAAGCTCTCAGACACCAGAGTAGTTCTCACACCTTTATTCCTTCTGGATGGCGGGCTCCCTACACAGATTGGGATGGTCTAATACACTGTTTGGGAGGGGTCAGGGGTTTGACAACAGATACTTCCCATTGGTTTGGTCTGAGGGCTTCACAGCACCTTATTTGCATGTGGGAGGGCTTAGGGTTGCTCCTACATGACAAATCTCACATGACCTCTCTGTAGGGGTTGGGAAAGCTGTAGCTGTTTTTACAGTCTTCCAGGAGCATTGGCCAAAAACATATCCTGGTCCCTCATGGATTATTTCACTGGGTCTCCCAGAATTTTCAGCTGAGTGCCAGATTGCCTACCACAGACTACTGCCCCACAATTCCCCCTTTTTCTTTTATAAGGGAGAGGCATCATCAGAATAACTGTCTCCCATATTGGGAACAGTTTGATACTGAACCAAGACCAGATTGGCGGTGAACTTTGCAATGCTACTCATCTGCTGCTTTAGAAACTAAATGAGGCAGGGTGCCAAGAGAAGCAAGGCTCTGATGACTAGTATGGTGCCAAGGAGGGGAAGAAGCCAAGCTATCAAGGGGTTAGAGTACCAAGGGGAAGGGGTGTTTGGAGTATAAGCCAGAGGGTAAGGATGGTTAAGGGTGGAAGGTTGGGAGGGCAAGGGATCTTTGAATCAATTAATTGTTCCATGTATGGTACAGTTTCAGGGTAATAACATCAGTTTAAAGTAACATTTGATTAATCTAGATAGACATCATGGTTTTCTTACTATCATATAGCTTCCCCCAAGTTCAGTAACCATTTGACTTTGGCAAGAGAGTTCATCTTTAGCTGGAAAGTCTCATGTCTGTCCTCTGTGGGACTGAGCACGTGTCTCTGGATCTCAGCCTGTGTCTTGGGAGTCTTCTGTCTGGAGGAAGGCAGCTTTGTAGTCCTAGGCAGGTCCCAGGAGATGGTGTTGTCTCTGCTGGATCTGTGGCAGCAAACTTCTGTGGGTATAAGCCTGTAGGAAAATCATAGAGGAGCAGAATTCCAGCAGGGGGATGCCTGCATAGGGTGAATAGCAAGTTAAGTCTGTGATGGTTTGCTTGGGAGCACAGCATGGTCCTGGAAGGCATCTTTTAAGTCTGCTTTGGATAGCTGAGGAAGAAAAGTCTTGAGATTGGCAGTAACTGCCTGTAAAAGGAAACTGATTGTAAATTAAGGATTGAAGAAGAACTGGTGATCCAAATAGTTGATTTGACCTGTGGGAGTAGATTAGGTGACTTTTGAACCTTAAATGAAATCTTAAACAAGTTGGAAGATTTTTTTGGACATATCAGGAATGCTAGGTAGAAAATAAACATTTAAATAAAGAAGCAAGAAAATTTTGAGTTGAGAAGCACAGAACACTGTTTCAGGTATTCCTGTTAGGGAGAAACAAGGCACGTTTTTGTTTTTTTGTTTTTGTTTTTTTTTTTCTTCTGTCCTTGATCTGCCAGTGAGAGGCAGGCCACCTTCTTGGTTGATGGGGTGATGTCGGACATTTCTGGCAGGAACCCAGGTAGACTTAGGATGGTCCTGTGGAAAAACACAAACAAAACCCCTCCCAGTTGTAAGGAGGGGGTCTGGTCCCTTCCAAATTCCATCCAAAGGATCTCGACATCATATCCCTGTTGAGGCAGTTTGGTCAGCTAGTGCATTTCTCTCAGATACAGGAACTGATAAGGGACTATGAGATTGGACATGCTGGATGTGGATGGGGGAGGTTCTTTCCTGTAGGAGGGTGAAGATCTGTATAAGTAGAGGGGAAAGTGGGTTGGCATTTAGTTTGACAAAGGGTCTTAACAACCAGGGAAGCAAATTGACAGCATATACACTGTCTGAGAAGAGGTTAAGGGGGCCCTTAACTTCTTTTAGAGCTAGGTAGATGGCATATAATTTTTTATATTGGGGGGAGTGATGGGGTAGCTCTTTGAATCAGAGGATAGGGGGTTCATCCTCAGGTAAGTAGTATATTACTACTGCAGCTCTCCTCTTTCCTTCATCAGTAAATATTGAAGGGGCTCCTGCCATGGGCTCTTTTGAGAATAGTTTGGGGGGCAGCCATCACAACATAGGGAGGGCAAAGGCCCATTTTTCTATTGCTAATAAGGGTACATTGGCAGGGATGGCTGTGATGTGAGGTAGTCCTCTTTGTGGGGAGCTCCAGGCTCGCATGGTTTTGTTAATTGCCCTCAAATCTTGTAATAATCTCCATCCCTCTGAGTTCTTTTTTATAGCAAATACAGGGGTGTTCCATGGACTGCAGGAGGGGCGGAGGTGCTGCAGCAATAGCTATTCTTCTACTAGCTGTGTGAGGGCTCTAAGTTTCCCCCTTGATAGAGCCCACTGTGGGACCCAGATGGCTTCATTGGAGAGCTAATTGAGGCAGGGAGTATTAAATCTAACAGTGGCCCCTAGAATTGGGGGTGATTTGGAGGAGGGTATTTAAGATCTCCTTGGGAATTATTTTCTTTATAGGTAATATCCTCTATTGTAATGTGGTCTCTTTCTGGTTGGGTAGTAAGAACCACCTCTAAAGACTGTACGATATCTCTCCCTAGAAGATTGGTAGCTACCTGAGCTACCTGAGGGCATATGAGGCCAGTAGCTCCATCGGAGTCTTCCCACCTGTAGGCCTGCTTGGTGATAAATTCGTGACAGGTACCCCCTATGCCTAGAAGCTGGGGCCCAGGAATCAGTTGCCAGTCACATGGGATGTCTTGCTGTCTTAAAATTGTCCTGTCTGCTCCAGTATCAATAAGACATTTGAATGGTTTATTATCTATTTTAATGGTTAATTTTGGATGGGAGCCTTCTGAAATGCTGGTCACCCACAAGGCTTCTATGAGAGTATCTGTCCCTCTTACTGTCAGGACTGAGAGTTGCCCTGTCTGAAGTTTAGAGGCTTTAGTGGCTTACCATCCTTATCATATGCAGCAGTACAGTGTTTCCTCCAGTGGAAACCTTTTCTGCAGTGGGGACAGATATACTTAGGGGGGTTAGAGTCTGTTATGGGGTGAGAGTTCTGTGGGCATTCATTCCTCCAATGCCCTGCCTCTCCACAATTGAAGCAGATTCATTCTGTTTTTAACTGCTGCTACAAATGCCTGAGCCATAAATGTTATCTGGTGTGATGTTGTCCCTAAATCTCAAGTAGCCACAATACACCTATTCTGATGCTCCTCCCAGAGACCCTGGCAAGCCAGCCTGGATTCAGAAGTCATGCCTTCCCATACAATGGTTTTAAGAAGAAGATCTCTGGCTGTGGGGTTGGGAATTTTTCCTTCTAGGCTCATTTTAGTTCTAAGAATAAAATCAGATAAAAGTTCTCCTGGCTTTTGATGGAGAGAGAGCAGGGAGGAGGCAGGATCTTGGGACTCTGAGGGCAGGATCAGTCTTTCCCACCCCTGTATTGCACATAATCTGACTTGTTCATAATAGCCTGCAGGCTGATTTGCCTGCCGTGCCCCAGTAAAAAAATTCTTCCTGGCCAAAGAGTTCATTAAAACCGCATAGGGTGTCGCCTCTGTCCTGGTTTTGCCTGACTTGTTGACAGCATTCATCTCTAAATAAGGCTTCCCACTCCAAAAACATTGGGCCAGGAAGGGAAAAACAGCAAATATCCCTCCAATCATGGGGGTGTTTAAGTTGGCAACATGGCTATGTAGGAGAGATTTGTCCAGGGTGCGTGGATGCCCTCTTCCTTCACTGCCTGCCTGAGTTCTTTTAAGTCTGAAACTTGGAATGGGTACCAATTGAGTGGTTTAGTTAGACTGGGCTTGATATTAACCGGGAATGCTTGAACATTCTGGATTTCTAGCTCCGTATCAGACTCCTGAGTAACATGGGAGGTGGGGTTAGTTTTTGCAAGAGAATCTCGGACATTACAAAGCTGTTGGGTGGTAGAGAGTTGAGGATAAGAGACTACAAGTTTTTCCAGCTTGGAGAAGGGGGAGAAGAGATATCTCTCTCTGGTGGGATGGGGGGAGGTACAATAGGGGGAGAGGCAGGTAGAAGCTCCTTTGTTTTGTTAATTGAGCCTTGCCCTTGAGTGGTAGAGGGAGGGTCAGGAGGAGCAGAAGGTTTGTTTGGTGTTTCCTCCAGGGCATAAGGGGGGAGGGGTTGGTAAATGGATTTTATTTCCCTTATCAGTTGGGTAAGGACTGTGAGATCTGAAATAGGGTCCATCTTAGATCCTTGATTTTTGGGTTCATCTGATTGAGGAGGCTCAGGAGCTATGTTGCTATCGGCCTGTCCTACTTCAGGTAACAGACCTATGCATTGCTGTATTGCAGCTAAGATTGGCAGAAAATCATGGGGGGGGGTCCTTCTTGGGTATCTCTGTTTTTGATGAGAGAAGTTACTCGGGTCCATGGGTCCGGGCTATAAATGTTATCATTGGCCATGCTTGGTACGATCTTAAGGACTTCTTCCCAAAACCAGGAGGCTTGTATTTTGGCTATTTTTATTCCGTGGGATTTTAGAAGGGCACAAATTTTCCTGGCATGGGGAGATTTTTTCTGTGATTGTGAGCTGCCCATGACAGAAAAGAGGAGAAACGCTTTGTCCAATGGGAACGTTCCCTTGGCCTATTGGCTTTGAGGGATTCCACAGAGGTCCAAAATGCTAAGCATTCCCACAGATTCAAGAACTGGCAACTGCCCTGTGGCTTTTAAGTGGCTGCTGCATTACCAGTTTTTCTTGTTTTTAAGAAAAGTTAGATAGTGAGTCTTTGCCAATGCCCATTATGGGTTGTTGGAATTAGAACAGAGGCTAGAGGAACCTTCAGCCAACACCAGAGTGTAGCTCTGGCCAGAAGGCTTCAATTGCCCCTTCAGCTTATCTAAATTGACTCAGTGGTGCCCACTGAAAGCACAGCAGGAAAGGACAGGTCTGATTTTGGGGGGCTTACCCTTCCTCGGTATCCGTTCAGTGCAGTCGGGTTGCTGTTGGAGCCCCACATTGGTCGCCAGATGTTTGGCTTCATGGTGGGAGCCTTCCTCAGGGATCTCTGGCCTGGCCAAATGCGAGGGTTCTAGCAAGGGGGAGAGCACGAGCAGGGATGGAATCTCCTCTACCTCAGTCTCTGTGGTTGCCGCCTTGGTTGCACCAAGATGCTGCACTCACAACCCTGTGCTGAGTCTGGCCCGGGCTGAGCCCACAAGATGCCGACTAGCTAGTGGAGTGTGAGAAGCTTCTGGCAGTGGTCAGGAAAGCAGATCTCTTCCCAGGCCACAGTGTTACATCTCTTACGATAGAAGCTCTCAAATGCCAGAGTAGTTCTCACACCTTTATTCATTCTGGATGGCGGGCTCCCTACACAGGTTGGGACAGTCTAATATACTGTTTGGGAGGGGTCAGGGGTTTGACAACAGATACTTCCCATTGGTTTGGTCTGAGGGCTTCACAGCACCTTATTTGCATGTGGGAGGGCTTAGGGTTGCTCCTACATGACAAATCTCACATGACCTCTCTGTAGGGGCTGGGAAAGTGGTAGCTGTTTTTACAGGAGTCTTCTGGAAGCATTGGCCAAAAACACATTCCAGTCCCTCATGGATTATCATTCCACTGGGTCTTCCAGAGCTTTCCGCCTGTGCTCAACCAGGTACCAGATTGCCTGCCACAGACCACTGCCCCACAGGTCCCTCCAATGTGTATTCTTTGGTTGGTGGTCCAGCCTCCAGCAGCACTGGAGGGTCAGGCCAGTTGACACTGATGCTCTCTCCACAGGGCTGCAAACTCCCTCAGCTCCTTCATTCCCTTCTCCAACTCCTCCATATGGAACCTCACACTCAGTCCAATGGTTACTGTGAAGTGAAACTTCGGTATTCCGAACTTTTGGGCTAATATCCACTTATCAGTGAGTACATACCATGTTCGTTCTTTTGTGACTAAGTTACCTCACTCATCAAGTTCCATCCATTTGCCTGCAAATTTCATTAAGTCATTGTTTTTAATAGCTGAGTAAATGTACCACATTTTCTGTATCCATTCCTCTGATGAGGGACATCTGGGTTGTTTCCAGCTTCTGGCTATTATAAATATGGCTGCTATGAACATGGTGGAGCATATGTCTTTATTACATGTTGGAGCATCTTCTGGGTATATGCCCAGAAGTGGTATAGCTGGGTCCTCAGGTAGTTTTATGTCCATTTTTCTGAGGGTCCTCCAAATTGATTTCCAGAGTGGTTGTACCAACTTGCAATCCCACCAACAATGGAGGAGTGCTTCTCTTTCTCCACATCCTTGCCAGCATCTGCTGTCACCTGAGTTTTTGATCTTAGTCATTATGACTGGTGTGAGGTGGATTCTCAGAGTTGTTTTGATTTCCATTTCCCAGATAATTAAGGATATTTCTTTAGGTGCTTCTCATCCCATTGAGTTTCCTTAGTTGAGAATTCTCTGTTTAGCTCTGTTCTTCATTTTTTCGATAGGGTTATTTTGTTCTCTGGAGTCTAACTTCTTGAGTTCTTTGTATATATTGGATATTAGCCCTCTGTCAGACTTAGAATTGGTAAATATCTTTTCCCAATCTGTTGGTTGCCGTTTTGTCCTATTGACAGTGTCCTTTGCCTTACAGAAGCTTTGCAATTTCATGAGGTCCTATTTGTCTATTCTTGATCTTAGAGGGATCATTTTTTTTTACTGACATTTCCATTTAAATTGTCTGGCTCAAAGGATTACTAAAGCTATACTTGTTAAAGCAAAAAAATAAAAAAGAAAGTAAATGCTACATTCTAGATCAAAATATTTGACAGAAGGAAAATTAATTCACTAGTGCTTACCATTATATAGATTAAAATACTTTTTTGTATATACTGACATATTTTAATTTATCTTTTGTTTCTTAAGTTTAGGATTTATAATCATTTATATATAAGCAATAATTATTCAAAAAGAATTGTTTCTATCAAGTTACTTTCTCTTTTTGAATCTTTCCATATAATTTGTTTTGATATGTGTAACTAGTAATCTTTATATAATGGTGACTTAGCTGGGAAACAGTGATGCTAATGAGGAGGAGCAACAGAAAGTAAACTTAACCTTAGGAAGAGGGATGATACAAATATATATGGTTTTAATTACTTTTAACAACAGCATTAATTTTAAAAAGATTTTCTGGTTCCAGTTATAGAAGATAAAAACAAACCTCAAGAGCGAACTGTTACTTTTCCAATATTTCTCTTTGTGTAATAATTTAAGTACTTTGATCCAAACATTTTATCCTTTCCTTTGCTTCACATATACCATAAAGACAGAATTCTTTCTTCAAATGAAATCATCATAATAAAATTAAATTAAAAATATAAAAATGTATTATAAATTTCATGAAGCATAGCTAACTCTGCTTGGTGATGCTGGGGTAATGCATGCTCTTGTGTCTTGGGCTTACTTAGCTTCACTAAAATCATTTCATGCGACCTGCCCATGGGACCGACTGAGGAAAACAAGCAAGAAATTCACTAATGTGTCTTTTGTTTCCCTGGTTTCCTGTAAATAATGAGTTATTTAGATGCTCCCTCTGTTTCTACTGTTAATAAGCATTTCATATTACCTTCTCCTTTATGAATATAATAGGAATCTCTTATTTACACATGTTCTTCTAGTACCAACATTTATATAACTGTATAGTATCATTCATATGCAAGCATAAAACATGCAGATTAGTTCTATTTCATTTTATTCTATTTACGTTTTTTGTTTGTTTGTTTTTCGAAACAGGGTTTCTCTTTATATCCCTGGCTGTCCTGGAACTATTTACGATTTTTTGAAAACATATTTTCCCCACATAATATATTCTGAATATGGTTTCCTCTCCCCTCACTTCTTTCAGGTCTTCCCAGCACCCCTCTATCCACCACTGCTTATTTGGTTTCTCATTTAAAAAATGTGTAAGGGATCATAATACTATAATTTTATAATATATTATGATTAATGTAATTAATACAATAAAACAAAAAACTAACACATCATAACTGAACAAAACAAACAGAAGGAAAAGAGCCCAAGAGAAAGAACAAGAAACAGAAATCCAATCTTTTTCACAATCAGGAATTCCATAAAAAACACTTTACCATAGCCCATAATATATATGCAAAGAATTTGTAGGATAAAAAGAACAAAGAAAAATATATAAATGAAATTAAAATTAATAGGAATGAAAATGTAAAAAAAAGAAAGAACCTTGATATGACATTATGAAACTGACAAAGATGCCTTTGAGTTCACCTTACAGTGGCCATCTATTGCTGTGCATGCAGCCTACTCTTAAAAGCAGTTTGTTTCAACAGTGAGACTTCCTTTGAGAAAATTAATCTGTCACTTGCAAGTGGTTATCAAATGCAGATCGCTTCTGGAAAAGCGATAGGGGTGTGTGTTGACTTCCTCTATATCTCTAACTGGTGCATACCTATGGAGACTCTATGCTGCCTTAGCCTCAGTGCCTTCATGTGTCTTTTGACCATGTTTATTTAGAGGTCCTTGTTTTCTGGGTGTCCTCCATTTTTCTGGCTTTACACTCTTTCTGCCTCTTCCTTTGTGGTGTTTCCCAAATCCAGACTTTATTTAATGGAGACATCCCTTTTAATACCAAGTGTTATAAGTTCTCTCAGTCTCTGTTTGATTTTTTTCTCATCTGCTGCAGGAGGAAGCAATTTGGGTGATGACTAAGGAAGTCACTGAACTGCCCTTAGCCTAAATGCTAGTTTTATTTTATTAACAGTATTTATTTAATTCATAAAACAATATTAGTAACAAGTAGGATAAAAATGAGTTGCCAGGCATGAGGGAATGCTTGAAATCTTCCTGGAGAAGTTCTTAATGAACCATAATCTCATGATCTTAAATGACTTTGAGAATAAATAATGGTTACTGAGCTAAGCAATACAGCTCAACATTCTTTCCTTTTGGAGATCATGAAATTGAGATAGACATGCCTGACTGAAATGTCATGAGATTGTTTAATTTCAGCTAAAGTCTCCATAGTATTCATGGTCAAAGCATGTGCTAGGTCTATGCAATAATGCTCAAGTAGTATGCTGAATGATAATAATTTATCCTCTTCATTCTTGAATTTATAAATATATTGCTTTGTAAAATGAAAGACTTGAAGCTAAGCTTAATTATTTTGAGAAGAAGGTATTATTTAAAGTATCTGGTCTACACCTATATACCAGGTCTAGATCTGGTCATAAAGAAAACAGGCAGTGGATTAAACTAGAGATGATGCAATAGGGCAATCCAAAGGGAGTTAGAAAGGTGTGATAAAAACAATGAAAGAGGAGAGGCCTCCAGAAAAGTCAAGAGGAAACAAGCGATGGCGCAGACCTTGAAGTCTGTAGAAGATAACTGTACACAAAATTATCTTATGAAACATATTTCACACTTCTGATCTTAGTATTACTGGGCAACAAGTACACGTCAAAAATTTGTTACCCAGAAAGTTTGTAAAAAATTGCCACAACTGCAATAGTAATTGAATAAATAGTATTTTAGATTCTGGTTAGGAGTTTATCAGATGAAAGGAATGGAAAACCATAGAAAACATTGACACAATAGTCAAAGAAAATGCAAAAAAAAAAAAAAAAAAAAGAAAAGCTCCTAACAAAAAACATTCAGGAAATCCAGGACACAATGAGAATACTAAACCTAAGGATAATAGGTATAGAAGAGAGTTAAGATTCCCCACTTAAAGGGCCAGAAAAGCAAGACTCAGATTTAAAATCATTTCTCATGATGATGATAGAAGACTTTAAGAAAGAAATGAATAACACCCTTAAAGAAATACAAGAGAACGGAGATAAACAACGAGAAGCCTTTCAAGAGGAAATTCGAAAATCCATTAAAGAATTACAGGAAACCTCAATCAAAGAGGTAGAATTTCAAGAAAACACAC
>JAPYYD010006392.1:0-2500 GCA_028551405.1 Uromys caudimaculatus
TTCTTTAGGTGCTTCTCAGCCCTATGAATTTCCTCAGTTGAGAATTCTCTGTTTAGCTCTGTTCCCCTTTTTTTGATAGGGTTATTTGGTTTTCTGGAGTCTAACTTCTTGAGTTCTTTATATATGTTGGATATTAGCCCTCTATCGGACTTAGGATTGGTAAAGATCTTTTCCCATTCTGTTGGTTGCCATTTTGTCCTATTGACAGTGTCTTTTGCCTTACAGAAGCTTTGCAATTTCATGAGGTCCCATTTGTCAATTCTTGATCTTAGAGCATAAGCCATTGGTGTTCTGTTCAGGAACTTTTCCCTTGTACCCATGTGTTTGAGACTAATTCTGCTTCTTTAAATTGGACTTGCTGAAGCTTTCCTCTATTTCATGAGTTCAACAGAGAGCACACAGTGTAGCTCTTATTTCCCATATTAAGAAAGTCTTCCAGAAGACAGACACTATAAAAAGTAAAACTCATTCCATAAGGTCAGTGACAGAGAGCTCTGGTTATGCTGTTAGGAATGGATGGCATCCCTGTAATAGAAGCATGTATCAGCTAATAAAGTCTTCAGGTGACAATTAAATGGTATCTAATACCCTTCCTTAGGGAAGCCTATATTTGTATATTATAGTTGGTCCCAGGAGTATTGACTTGAAAAACTTCTGAGTATTTTATAGAAATTTTAAACTTTAATAATAAAGCATACAGTATATTCTCTTTGAAATGGAATGGGATCCTAGAAATTTGGGGCACACCCAGATCAGAGTCCTGCTTATCTTGGAAATAACATGAAGCTCGTTCTGTAAGATTGAGTGTCACACTGGAATAGACACCAAGAAGGTTCCTGTAAGTCTGTGAAGGGCTGAGAGAAAGCAAGGCAGTATCCCTCTGCTCCAAATCCAAGCAATGCTCTGACCTGAAATGCAAGGGTAGAGAGGAAAGCATCCCCACTGCTGCTCTGCAGACAGCCAACCTTCTATGCTTATAAAGAACGTTAAGAGGGACTCATTCCTTGTCATTTGCTTTTGTCCGAAGGTTCTTATAAGCATTTCTTAGCATCTTCTCTACCAGATCACAGCAATTCCTTACCTAGTACTAGATGGTTCACACTGCAGTATTAGTCATTGTAAGATCAGGCTCACAGTAAGCATGACAGGCAATTGCACCAACTTTCTAGGGTTTTCTTCCTAGGTTCTAGTCAAAGGCACCATGAATAGTTGAGAAGCTCACCTTCTTAAGAGGCTTGAGTGTAATTTCAAGGCCACTCCTCCAAGAATCTATGTTTTAATAATTCCATCTCTTCCCATGTTCCACCAGTTTCTGGGAAACTATACCTAGACCACCTACACATTTTTAGCAGATGCAAAGCTTGGTCTTCATGTGGGTCACTTAACAATTGGAGTGGGGGATGTCTCAGTCTCTGTTGTCTAACATTAGATTCCATTCCCCCTATCCTGCCTGTTTGGGCCTCAGTGAAAGAGGAGAAGGGGGGCAATGTGGGGAGAGGTTTGTAAGAGTGGGACTAGGAAGAGAGGAAGGAGGTGGTTGTGACTGGGATATAAGTGAACAAAAAGAAAGAAAATGCTTTTTCTAGTGAGGCAGTCTATGACCGAAGCTCTGTTTTACAGCTTTCCCTGCAAGACAGGGTAGGTGTTTCTGCAAACACTATTCATATATATTCTATTGTATATAGAAGGCCAAAGGAGAACTGATACAAATTTCAAAAGGCACATAAAGCCATGTCTCCAAGGCTGATCCTTAAAATTAGATATTGGAGTATTAGGATTACTGTAGAGGTGACTCAATGAAAAGACATCATCTCCTCTCCCCTAGGAATGACATGCAAGAAGTTAACTTGAACACAACTTAAAGAAAGATGGGATCTTGAAAAGATGGGTGTTTGACATGAATGACTCTATTACTTTTCTTTGTTCTTTCCTAAAGTTTGAGATCTTTGGCAAAGGGAACAATGTTACTAAGCTGAGAAACAGATAAAAGAGTTAGGATCAAACTCCATCCTACCGAATATTGCCATAGCAATTTGTTCACCAGAATATATGTGTTAAAACCCAACCCAGAAACATTACCATTAAAATACAGAAAGATTATATTTGTATATAAACTTATTAAATCATCTTCTGTTGAAATAGTAACAATGGTTGTCTAATGTCTGAGAGGATGAGAACCCCCCCCCCCCAGCTTTCCATTTTTAGGTACCAACCAGACAAGGTAGTTCCATGATGGCTGTCTCACCCAGGAGATTGACAACATGACAGTTGCTAAGTTCACGAGGCTCATAGCCTCATCAATCCCGATCTGTCACTGAAAACACAGAGGGTTCTCAGACAGCTGTTGGTCTGACCCTTGGTAAGCAATAGAATCCTGGAAACCAGGGTTCAGGTAACAGTGGCAACAACAGAATAAATTAAGTTGCCATCAAGAGGGGAAGCCAGGTAAGCTAAAGGCCAATAATCTTTCTGCCATGCCTTTTTACATCTGGGAAGCTAC
>JAPYYD010006392.1:7500-11219 GCA_028551405.1 Uromys caudimaculatus
TAGTCATGGCAACCTTCTTAATGTCCCAGCATCTTCCTAAACTGCAACATCAGATGGGGACTAAGTATTTAGCCACATGAGTCTATAGGAGAAATAACAGACAATAGGATTATCAGGCCTCATAGTTACAAAATAAGAGTAAGGACTACAGAGAAGAAAGCCACATTAGTTATAGTGGGGAGTTAGAATTTGGAATGTTGAGAGACCCCAAGGAGAGGAGGGCACTTCCTTCTTTGCAACCCACTTTTCACGGACCTTGGGATTTTTCAGAATAAAAAATCTGGTGTTCCAGAGCCTCAGGTAGTCTTCTCAGCCACATCATTCTCACGGTGGCAGCATACACTCAACACTTCTGTTTGTTACTGCTGAATTCTGAAAAGCACAAGGCCTGGAGAAGTGAGCACAGGAACCTTTTATGTCAAGTGCTTGAAACCTCCAACTTCCATACATTGAAGAAAGTCAGAACTCTGAGGCTTTTTATTACTCTGTAAGGCAGAGAAACTAAAGTTTACCACTGCATCCTTTTAAAGGAAGACATTGACTGCTGTACTCTCCCACACTGGGAGAAGCACAGGCACGGGTGGGTCCCCTCGCTCCAGTGTTGGGTTTGTGCCGTAGGCTTCAAGGCTCACTGCAGCAGCCCTCCTTGTCAATGCATAGCATCTGCGGGGCCTGACACCACAGGGGTGAGATGCCGGGGTCCAGCAGCCCCGGCCCCAATGCTGTGGAGGCATGCCACCAAAGCCACCCAAGCCACCACTGCCTAAGCAGCCCGTAGCTGTTTGGCTGCGGTACATGGAGGGGGCACAGATAAAGACTAGCCGTGGGCACTCACCAGCTCTGTTGTGCTCAGAGCATTCGCCGCCCTGCACTCCCGCCATTAAGAGCGCTCTGCTCACCGTAGAGAAGGTCTCCTCGAGAACCCAAGTATCACAGCCCCCTGAGACAAAGTTCTCCGACGCAAAAATAGTTTTTATCTTTATTCATTCTGGATGGTGGGCAGCGCTCACAGGGCAGGCGGGTGGAGGAGGGGACAGAAAGAGAGCTACTCAGGTCAAGGTGCTCTATTTATAGTTCTGAGAGGAGGAGACAGGGCTTGGTAGTCCATACTTTCCATAGGCCAGCTTGGGGATCCTATTGGTGCCTCATTTGCTTTGCCTGGGACTCAGGGTTGCTTTCTACATGACACAAGTCTCACACACCAGGCCTCTCTCTATACAGGGGTCATGAGAGCTATGGGAATCTCCCAGGAGCGTTGGCCAGAAGCATGAATTCTGGTCCCTGGTATAGGTTCATGGAATTTTCCACCGGGTCTCCCAGGGCTTCTAGCCTATGCTCAACCAGGCGTTAGACTGCCTGACATAGATCACTGCCCCACAGCTCCCCCTTTTTCTTTTATAAAGGAGAGGTGTCATCAGAATAACTGTCTCCCATATTGGGAACAGTTTGATATTGAACCAAGACCTGATTGGCGGTAAACTTTGCAATGCTACTCAACTGTTGCTTTAGAAACTGTATGAGGCAAGGTGCTAAGAGAAGCAAGGTCCTAATGGATAGTATGGGACCAAGGAGGGGAAGAAGCCAAGCTACCAATGGGTGGGAGTACCAAGGAGAAGGGGTGTTTGGGGTATAGCGTGCCTGGAGGTTCCCCAGAAGCTCTTTAAGTATGTGTACATCTTGTTCTACAAGCCCAGATTCACTGACATAGAAGCAACATTCCTCCCCCAACAACACACAAGTACCTCCCTGTTCTGTAGTCAAAAAGTCCAGGGCTCTCCAGTTTTTTTCTCCTTAACTAAGGAGGTTATCTGGCGTTGAAGAGATTCAAGACTGTCTCCAATGGAAGTCATTGCCTGACCGAGCTTGTCCTGGAAGTCATTGGCCAGATGTTGTGTATGGACAAGGACTGCTCCAACAGTTCCTGTTGTACCCAGTGAGACAGCAAGGCCTAGTCCGTTGAGCAGAGGGATGAAGATTTCTCTCTTCTTTCGGCTTGTCCCATCTGTAAAGCGAGTTCTTCGGGTTTGTAGAGATAGACCTGGGGGACAATTATCACAGGGGTGCAGGAGCCTTGAAGAGAGGGGTTAATACAGGCACCGGTAGTGCCTTCTCACCAGAGGAGGGCAGGAGAGTTAACGCACACTGATTTAGTGATGGTAATACCACGGGCACACGTAAGGTGGGGTTTTGTAGAGGGTCCTATAAGGCAAAGAGGGGGGCACAGGTCAGAGAGGGGAATGTCCTGTGCTTTTCTGGTGGGTAGGGGTCCCTGAAGGTCATGAAGGGAAGTGTTAACAGGAACAGCTGTTAATAATGGTGGAGAGAGAGAGGTGCAGAAAAAGCACTGGGAGGAGTTGGGGTGGATGGTTAGGGGAAGGAGGTCAGCTGTACATTGGATGTACTGTGGCCAGGAGAGGGTAACTCAGAGATCCTTCTGAGACTGAATTTTCTGTCAGATAATATTAGCATGAGTAAAGACTGATTTGGAGGTAGGAACAAGTTCACGGGAGATGTGTAGGTCAGCTATCGGGTATTTGGCATATCCATTGGGGTAAAGTTTACCCATGACTCCGGTCAGCCAGTGATCATTCCAGGGATCGCTGATAGAGAGTTGAAAATGAGTTTCAAGGTTAGCAAGCATGGGGCCACCATGACTGGTGGATTCAATCCTGCAGCTCCAGTATCTGCAACCTCCATATGTGGAGACTTCTTGGAGACATTCGCCTGTATTTCGGTAGGGGAAGCAAAGAAAAGGGCTGGGGGTAGTGGAGATAGAGTCCGGATGTAGGGGGATCTCAGTCTTAGTTCGGCATCCTTCAAGTGGACGGTCTTGGGTCCCTATAACCTTGTTGTGTCCATTGTAGGTTTCCCTAGCATAGAATTTCCAGTGGTAGGTATTGGGGAGGTTAGGGATAGGCTGGGCAGTAGCAGAGTTAGCATGAAGAATGACAAAAACAGCCAAGAGAATAGAGGAAAGGGGGGCTTGTGGAGGGCACATGGCCTGGGCAGTAGTTATCAGGTCATGGATGTCATTCCAGGAGATCTTCTGGTTGTGGCTATTCCTCAGCTTCCTCTTCCTCTTCCATTTCTGATCTGTCATCGAGAGGCGGGCCATCTTTTTGGTTGGTGGGGCGATGTCAGACATTTCTGGCAGGGACCCAGATAGGCTTAGGCTGGTCCTGTGGAAAAACACAAACAAAACCCCTCCCAGTTGTAGGGAGAGGGTCTGGTCCCTTCCAAAGTCTATCCAGAGGATCTCGACATCGTACTAGGATTGAGGGGGTTAATTTTGGCGTGTGCCAATGGAGGGAGATAGGAGGGTGTTTGGAGCCTCTGGAAATGTTAAATATGTTTAGGGTAGCCAGAGCCATCACTAATTGTACATTAGGGGGATAGGTGGTTGTCTTTTGTTTTAGAAGTTGGGCCTTTAGGGTTTGATGTGTTCTTTCCACTATTCCTTGGCCCTGAGGGTTGTGGGGAATTCTTGTATGATGGGCAATTTCCCAGCATGTACAGAAGGTTTTAAATTGAGAGCTGGTGAAGGCAGGGCCATTATCAGTTTTTATCTGTTGAGGAATGCCCATGATGGCAAAGGTAGAAAGCATATGGTAAATTAATCTTTTTGAGCTTTCACCTGTTTGGGTTGTAGCCCATATAAAATGGGAGTATGTATCTATGGTGACAAAAACGTATTTCTGTCTACCAAATTGGGGGATATG
>JAPYYD010006393.1:0-11218 GCA_028551405.1 Uromys caudimaculatus
GGATGGGGGGTATACAAAGAGGAGACTCAGAAAAGGGGAAACATTGGAAATGTATATAAAGTATCAAAAATAAAAAAGGAGGAAGAAAAAAAAAAAAAAAAAAAGAAGAAAACACTAACTTTATATCAATGCTTCAAATTCAATGTATATATAATTTCCCTAGAACAAATGTCACTGTATGAATTTATTGTTACTACAACAAAATAACTGATGAAAGTAGAAAAGAAAGTGTTATTTTAACTCATGATTTCAGAAGGTTTTAAACGATTACTTGGTCCCATATGGACACTTGGCCAGAAGACTATGTCGCAGGGAACAGTTAGAGATCCTTCATCTTGAGTCAGAGAGGCAGCAGAAGGGAAGACTCTGCAGTCACCTGGCTATCTCTTTTCATTCCATCACTCCTGCCTCTTGCAATGGGATGGTGCCATTCACAACCAAAGTGGCTCTTATTCCTCAGGTTACCTGTTCTGGGGATACTTTCATCAATCTCCTATGGGATTCTAAATCCAGCCCAACTGAAATGAAGATTAACAATCAAAGTATCCACAAAAATATTTACTCGAGATAGTCAATTTGACATATATGAATATGTATGTGTGTGTGTGCATAATATGGCTATATATTTATATCATTCTGTCAAGTGGATCTCAATCAAGCAAGACAAATTTTTATTGGATGAATGAGCTTAAGATATTTGGAAAAATTAAGGCTAGTAAGTAGCAGTGTTTGTTGATAAGAATAGAGATCTGTCCCTCTTTTTACACAAAGGAAATAACAGAAAAGTCCCCAAAGATATTCTAATGTTCCAGGGATGTATTTGATTTAGGACTCCCCTTAAAGTGTTGCGGGTGGCAAAGAAGCATTTAACACAGGAAAAAAAAATAGAAGCCAAACTTCCAAATGAACGACTGAAAAAACATATTTTCTCTCAATCTTTGAAAATAAAAATAATAGCTTTTAAGAAATACGCATTTCCCAAAAAGAAATGAAGCAAATTAACAATAAAAAATATTTAAGTAAATCATAGAAATGACTTTCACATATATTAAAGAAATAAATTCTCCTTATTCTCTTTGAATGGAAAAGAAAGGTAAGTGCAAACCCCACTGAGATCACACTGGTTAGAAGATTATATGCTTAAAGCAAGGTTCTGGAGAATTAATTGGACTTCTGTATATAATCAGGCCCACCTGGGAGTACTCTTTTGTACTCCCATTTTCTTCTCCGGGTTTCTCCAATGCTTTTAATAAAGTCTTCACTAGCTCACTCAGAAAAGCATGCTGTGCAAAGATCTTTGCATTACAGTGTGGCTTTTAACTTATTGCAATATTTCCCCCTATATAACAAAATATCTCAGAAGTATAAAATATTATAGGAAAATAAATGTCAGAGTTTGAATATTTTTTAAAAGCTCCTTATTTGTGATACAGAAAACAGATTCATTTATTGGTTTAGAACGCACAGTTCTAAAAACATCCCATGAGTCTTAGTTGCTAAGCTACCTCATATAAGAACCGCCATGTGGCTTCTAATGTAAATTCCATTTTCGTTGAAGTATGATGAAGTTTCAATCATTACAGAATGTCTCTTCTCTCCTGTCAGAAATACTCCATAAAAGGCCTGGAGGGAAGGTGTTGGCCAAGTGTGGCCTTCCTGAAGACTGTAGATGGCTGGAGGTGGGTGTTCCAGTCACCATGGCTGGGGAGAAGGATCAGTGACACCCCATGCCCTTCTTATTCTCCCTTCTCAGTTTCCAGGATAATCACTTAGAGGGGAAAACACAACGTATTTAACATTGTGTTACCAATCCAGAAAAGATCCATAAAGAAAGTTACCATGATCTTTCTCACAGTCTTTTTCTTCTTTAAAGTATACTACATGCATGCATGCACACGTGTACACCCATACATTCGCACACAACACAAGCACAAACACATAAATAATCAAAATCCACTTGAAGAACAAAACAGGATTTTTAGTAATTTTAGCAGCAAACACTATAATTAAATTAACAGAGAGATTATCAAAGAATAGAGCTACGAAGAGTTTCAGAGTGAGAACACACTTTCATGTTATCTCAAAGAAATAGATGTTTCCCAAGGTAGCCTAAGACTATCTACAGTCCCATAGTCATAAGTGAAAGCAGGTAAACAACTTCAGCAGGAGTTGACTTACCACAAGCCTCTGAGTCTTCATCAATCCCATTTGAGTGGTCCATTCCAGACTCGCAGACTGAAGAGTGGGTAAGGCACTGTCCATTGGCACGAGTGTATTCACTTACAGAACAAAGCTGCTGGGAGTGGGTCTGTCCACAGCTGTAGACTAATAGTTGATCAAACCCAATAAAACTTTTCTGACTCAAAACTGTGCCTTCAAAAACAACCTTTATGAAAAAAATATGATGAATTTATAATCATAAAATACAAAAAGGGGGGGAAATTGAAGAAGGGTCATAGAGCTTAATCACTAAGAAAAAACACTCTTTAAAATATAGTCAAATACAACTAATGACAAAGTTATCGTTTGTCAAATCTGATCTACACTCCTAAGGTTGATAAGCACATTGGGTCCATGAAGGTTTCTGGGAAACCAATCAAGAAGAAAAAAAGATCCAAATCACCATGCATATGTCCATACAACTTTTACTGCCAACTTGTTATTCAAGTATCATCTTTAGAGTCCTCTTTCCTTTATTTTCAGGCAGAAAACTATTAATTCCATAGAGTTATTAACTGTATCTGTTTTATAAAACTACTAAAATTAATGCTTGAAAACTTATAGGGAATTATCAGGAAAGGACAAAGAAGCACAGTGTAGAATTAAAGATTTGAAAAGAATGAATATTAAAAATTCCACCCACAGAAAAGAGTTTTCCAAAAGCAATGTATCGCCAATCACTAATTAAAGGAATGAATCCCCTTTTGTCTAATTGATCTCCTGGCTTTTCTGGAGAGATACAATATTAGTAAGTGGCTCCATCTTTCATTGCTAGCCGATTGCAGGACAAAGTCAATTAAGGAGTCCCCAAAGTTCTACAAAGAACAATGGTGAATGAGCTGCAGGAGGATGTAGCAGAAACAGCTCACTGAATGACAACTAATTTCCTTCTGTCCAATTCAGTAGCCACTAGCTACTTGTGAGTAATTTAAGTGGATTGAAATTAGATGAGAATCCAATTTCCAAATCACATTAGCTCCATTTCAAGTGTTCAATGTGCTTACAGGTATTGACACAGGCTATGCAGCAATGTCTTTGGAACTGTAGCATTCTCTTTTGGATTGGGGAAGGAGACTCAAAAGACTCAGGATGTAAACCTCACAAGTCTGAGAGAACTGACACAAGATCCACATGATTATAAAACCCTCCTTTCATGAGATTATCAAATCAGTGACCAGCTGCCAGAATGAAGAGACTCTTACTGGCACAGTGGCCTGTAAGAGTTATTCTACCTACCGATCCTGGAGACCACTCTAACATTTAAGATTTTGTGTGCTCTCACCCACACTGCCATGGCTTTGGGGAATGCAGGCAGACTGCATTTGAAATATTTACTCCTGTGAGTCAGCTTTCCTCCACGTTCCTCTAAATCAGTCCACTTGATCTGTGAAGTTTACTTTGGTAAAATCTTTACTGACCTCTCCTGTCACTGGTACAAGTTCCTTCCAGGAAAAGTAAGTTTCTCTTCCCAGGAAAAGTCACACGACAAAAGAGAATTTCTCTATTACTCTAGAGAATACCTCTATTGCTATTTCAATAGAACATTACTGAGCTTCACATGAAAGATCGATGAAAATAATAGTAATAGAAATCGACCTCATTCAGCCTCACCCAATTTAGGTTTTATGCACAGATGTTCATATTTTCAAAGACAAAAAGATACATGTTTCTTCTGTTAAAACTACTTTTGATCAAATATCAGATGGCAAATACATTTAAAGTTTTGCTTCAGAATATAATACTCATTTCAAATCCCATATAATGAGAAAAGTATTCACACAATTACATCATTCGTCCATAATCAATAGCGCATGTGCACATACATTATTGGGCCAACAGCTGTGTCTTTTCAGAGCACCAAGAGACCAGATATATGATTCATTTCAGGCTTCAAAATTGATGAGCTTAAACTTTGATCTCCAAATCTTGCTATTTCAAATTCATATTTTAGTTTCATCTCCAATGTGCATAAAAACTTATAACTCCAAAATATACTGTTGTTAAATTTTGCTCTATCTTATCATTCCGCCAAATCACAAGACCAATTCCGTTGTGTGGAAAAATAAACTTACTGAGCATGTCCTCCAGAGGTTGTAAATATCAACTTATAAAATGTTGCACTAGTATCAAGATGTTAACCTAAAAGAGTATAATAAAGACCTCAACAGCTAAGACTGTTATTAAAAAAAAAATACTATGCTTCAAAACTTCTAGACTCAGAGCATATGCAGTTGTAAAGGTCCACGTGGTTATTCATCCTTTCTTGGGGAGAGGTGTATAAAGACAGTAAGACCATAAAACAAAGCTGAATTCGTGCATCACACTTACAGCCAATCTTAGACTCACACTCTCACATCAGCCAATAGGCAACACACAGCACAGAATCTCATCGGTTCTTTAAAGAGATTATATATATATATATATATATATATATATATATATATATATATGTGTGTGTGTGTGTGTGTGTGTGTGTGTGTGTGTGTGTGTGTGTGTGTATACATATATATATATATAATTTCATGTGCATGATGGTATAGATAGTAATTTCATCACCTGCATTTCAACAGAAGTTTACTATCTATCTATATCATGATGGAAAGTGTTTGCCTGAGGAATGCTGGGAGCTGGGAAGCACAAGGCAAGAAAAGATGCAGAATGAGAAAAGCTTGAGCAAGAGTAGTCCCTCTAGCATTGCCTCTGCTCACAGAAAACTTGCTCTGCTAAGGACCAAATGTAATGAAAATAAAATCTATCCCCAAAGATACAAGTCTACTTTTCTAATTTAAATTTAGCAATGGATGATAAGTTATCTATTAACAAAGTAAAAGTTTAAGTTATAACAAAATTTTATTTGTGTTTGTACCTTAAATGTCTTCAGATCTTCTGGTATTAACACATCTGCTTTCACCCATGTGTTGTAAGTTGATGTATTGAATGTCCAAGTCCTTTTTACTTCCTTTGATTTGAAATAGAAATATGTTAATAATTCTCCAAATTCTACTCTCCTGTTTATATACATGCTCCCCTAACTACACCTTGGTGAGATTTAGGTATCTTTATGCTATTAACTCATAAGAAATGTAAAGTACTACAGTTAATAATGAGATAAACAATAACTTTGAGGAAAAATATAGAAGTAATCATATCTGTAGGATAAAACTATAAACTAAAAACTATAAAGTGCTTTACTTTAGGCAAAATGCCCAACAGTAGGAATGTGGAGCCTGAAGAGACCACCTCTAGTAGCCAGCCAAGACCCCCAGTGGAGGAATGGGGACACCAATCCACCTACAAAACTTTTGATCCAAAATTGGCCCTGTCTAAACATTTCAACTTATTAATGCATATTAATTGCATACAATATCAGGACTTAGTGTGAAATTTTCACACAGCAGACAGTCATCACATCCAATACATATATACCTTTTCCCCCTTACCAAGAGGAAATAAGCAATTGCATTTCTGAAATATAACTTAAAAAAAGCAACTGGTAGATTCGCCAACTTGAAAGCTAGTTATATAACATTGTGCAACAGTACTGTGATACTTCAACGAAGACTCAGTAAAATACGTAGCTGCACATGCAGAACCATCTTGGTTTTTTACCTATGGGAGAATTGATTCCAATTCCTTTACAATACCATTATTGTCTGAAGTTCATATTCATATATTTGACACTTCTACCAATTTTGCCTAAGAACCATTTGCCCTTAGATTGCTATAATGATCATTTATTTTAGCAATTAGAAGCAAATTATTACTATGTGGTCTGAGCTAAGATCTTGAGACAAAGACTATCCTGTGCTGCATATCAGAACTAATAGTATTGATCACTGTGATCTAGGACCACGATTCCATACTGTGAATTAATCCTATGCTTCTTCAGATATTAGCAAGCATTCAAGATAGTTGGATGTCTCTCTGCAGAAAATAGACCAAATTGTTCACAATATAGGGAACCATAATTTTTCATGAAATTCTTTCATGCAGATATGGGGCAGAATTGGCTTAGGCTAAGCTCTGTCAGCCTTGCTTGCTTCCAATAGGAATGGGAAAAAAACAATAAACATTTCCTTCTTAAATCTTATGATAGGAGGTAGGTGTTCCCAGGCTTTAGGCTTCTCCCTCCGTGCTCAGTTTTTCATATCTCATCCATGTCCAAGATTTTCTTAAAATGAATCTATCTTCACCTGAGGAGTCCACCACCCTCTGTTGTCTACCCCAGATTCCCAAGCCTCAAATATTTAAGAACATCTTTTAGAGCCAATAAAATATATTTCATGTCCTTTTTCATTCTTACCTATTCCTCTGAGATTTTCATGGGACAGAGACACTCACTATGTGGTGAGAGTTGAGAGCTTGCATGTCACACTAAAATGATTTAGTTATAAGAAATAAAGACCTACAACAAATTTCCTCACTAATTATTTCCACATAACTTCAGTTACTTAGCATGAACACACTTCTTCAAATGCTTTTAGTGACAGTGTATGGCAAATTACACCCACTGATTCCCCCGGTGATCGTTTTAGGAAGATAATTTAAAACAACTTGCCTTTCACACAATGACTAATTGATTTTCATCTATCTGAAGATCAATTAATTGAGTTTTATAAAATAAACTGGGCAGAGTTCTTTCAAAATATGAATGCTTTTCCATATACTAACTTTTGGAATATTACAAATGAGATTGAGATTTTTTCTGTCTGAAAACACAAGCAATTATAAAGAAAAATAATTTATCGTCAGCTAATTGAAGGTAGATTTTATTTTAATTCATTATCTCACAATGCCCAGTTTGTTTGAACAGAAGTCAATACTAGACAAACAAGAAATTCTCATCTTTGGAAAGATTCTAAAGTATGTTCTAATTTCTAGTTATCATACAAACCAATCATTAAAATGTTAACTGATAAAAAATTTTAAGAGCATGTTGCTATTCCAGATAAGGTTCAAAATGCTGACTTACCTTTCAATACTATTCATTACTACTATTCTCAGAGATTCTAGTTTCTCCTTTCCACTCCCAGTAAAGAAATCAGATATATTACCTCAAAGTTGACCTTTAAAAACTACTTTAAAACATATACTATGATAAAATTATGGAACTTAAAAATATGTTCTTTCAATAGAACTTATTATATCCCTAAAATTGTATCATGCAAGAACATCAATACTTTGTAAGATATTTTATTGTGATCCTACCTTTAGATACGAAATATTTGATGGTGGGAATTTAAAATATCATGTAATAGTTACAGGTTCGGTTCCCAGTATTCATAACTTATTAACACTAAAAACCCCAAAGGGAGTATGATGCAGTGACTATTGTTTTATAGATGGTGAAGGGAGTTCTAGACCCTACCTAGCTAGACAATGTAAACAGGAACTGGATTCCCAGAATGAGAAATTCCATTGTTTGAAGAAGACAAATAGTGGTTTGCATCAAGACATATTTGAAAGACAGTTGAGACTCTTAAGTGTGGGATGAAGCATCAACTTGTGACTTAAATGTAGTCTGAAGCAGACTCCACATTCATGATCAACAAAAGGTAAAGAAAGGGTCAGAGAAGACACAGATACTTCCAGAATACGTAATGCTCTACATTCAACCAATTTGAGTTGATACACAAGATTGCATTCTGTAAGGTAAGCCCCTCCTGGATGCCTCAGGATAATTCACACTAATTAGACAATTATATGTCAGCTGCAGGCAATTTTCCAGTCTTTTCTTGCATAGCTTCAAGGCCACTAATAGAAAGATACCATTTGTTTTTACTATATTTGTTTTTGTATACTGAGATTTTGAAAAATCTATCAGTGATATTTTGAGTAGATTAAAATAATCCTGAAAAAATAAAGCATGTATGATTGAAATCTCAATTGAAATGTATGATAACATCTCACTGGATGTGTAAATAAGTATTAATAAATTAGTTGTCATGAAATATAATAGAGACAGAGTTTTAAAGCATTTGAAACCATAATCTGAACTTAATAAGACCATTCTAGAAACTTCCGCTGTTCCCTGGTTAGAGGAGAAAATTGACAAACTGAAAGATTACTGAAGCATGAATGGTGCCATAGCATGTACAGATTAAACCTAATTTGGTTTGGGGATTGTGAGGTGTTGTTTGTATAGAGTTCTTCCACACATAAGGAAAGTTGCTACTGTTACAGAAAATATAATAAGCTAATTTATGTCAATCTCCCAAATAGCCGATTTAACTGACTAAAATATATTGAAGAAATGTAGTAATATTGGATACCAACTATTACTGCAAATATATCTCAGTGACACATTAAAGAAGGAGCCATGTAAGCTGCCAATGGAGAAATGTCATCAATATTCTTGTCTAGCTATAATGCCAACAAACCATAATAATGACCAGAATGGTAGGATATTCTAAAAGATGCAATAGTGGTACTTATGACCTAGGTGTAACCAACAATCATCTATCTATACTTCAGGCTAGTTCAATAGGATGTGTAACTCATGCCTGGCTCTGTCTTTAACTAGTATAACCTCTAAATGTATCCTAAATACATATCATTATGTATATAGAAAGCTGCAGATCTTACCTCTCATCAAAGATGCTTCTTTTTTCAACAGAAAGAGATCATTACAAAAATCCACAATGGACAAAAAACAAAGATTAACTAGCCAGGTGGTACGTGGTACCTGTCCTTAATTAATACATTTACAACACAAAGCCTACACCTAAGACTCATGGAACATTAAGGAAGACAGTGGAGTATGATTGTAAGAACCAGAGTTTAAAATTGTTTTAAATAATGAATATATATATATATATATATATATATATATATTCATATTTTGTATATATATATATACATATATACAAAAGAGCTAAACAATCAAATATTTGCTGGGATGTATTCTCTTCTTTAAAAAAAGACATGAAGTGGTTTGGGGGAAAAGATAGGGAGAGTGGCAGTTGGATGAATGTGATCATGATATTTATGTGAATTACTCTAAGGACTAATAAAAGCATCACATTTTAAAAAGAATACCAGTAACATCTTATCGCAGTAACAAAGGAAGACAGTCTGCCATATGATATAACAGCACCCATACAATTTAATGTTTTAGAATTCTGCAAGTATTTCTGCAAGGAGCAAACAGAAGGAAAAAGACCAGATATGATGTGAACAGTACAAAAAGCAAAGCAAAGGTAAATGGATTCCTCCCTCACCCTCAAAAATCCTTCTAAAAAGCATTCTTATCTTTCAGGATTAATTATTGTGACATGTCAAGCTTCAGAAGTGAAAAGAAGAGAATAAAATGCTGGTGACAGGTTTTCTGTGCCATCAGACAAGCCCATGTGATAAATATGCTTTTCTTATCCATTTGTCAGGCTAAAACTATGAGGATATTTGAACTGGATTTATCCAAAGCATCCTGAAACAAAGGAAAAACATTTGGATAATCTTACTGGCTCTCCAGTGATGGATTTTCTGCAGTGTTTCCTATTCTTTTAGATGACTGTAATTGTTACCTGTGGTATTTTATTCCTATTAATGAATAAATAGACTCCTCACAACAATCGAGCTTTTTTTAGAGTATATCATGAAAATATGAATTTCATTCCATTAGGTTGGAAAGTTACAAATTTGTTATACTCACTGGGATAAACATAATGTTCATTCTATATAGCAGCATACATTTTAATTCAGCTCAGTTTAATTCAACTTAAACTTAATTTAACTCATTTGTGTTTACTCAGTAACTCCAAGTCCTCAAAACCGTATTTACTGATTAGAACAAAGAATTTATTTACATCATATTGATTATATCAGAACACTAAAACATAATTTACAATGTATAATCCCAAATATCTCATTTATAGTTGACTCATCATTTTCTTTAATGATTTCTAAGCTTTCAAATTTTTATGTATATGTCACAAGTATTTTTAAACTGATAGAATTTGACTTCTTAAAAAATCTTAAAATGTATAATAAAATTAGCAAAGAAGAATATCTAAATCTAGTGCTGGATAAATAGTTCAATGATTAATCAGAGGACATGCAGTAAATTCTATTGAGGATGTAGTTAAGAAAATTATTGGGAAGCAGTCTTGCCCTTATTACAGAAAGAGAGTAGGCAAGAAAACCAAAACCCCTAACAGTCCCAGTTTTTGTGTGCTACAGACACTGTCTAACTCACATAGTGCACTCTAAGGACACACACTCTTGTTAAATGGCTAGTTTATGTTTTGCATTTTCGCCATCAATTAAATTTTATCATTGTTCCAGAGATGAAACCTTCTTAGAGGAACTTTACCTGTTCCTTCCCATATTTTCCCTTTTGTCAGCTTAAGGAAATTGCAGCCTGCACACCGAAATGCATGGCAGCAATTAAATGAACCCCTGAGACCAGACTGTGGAACTAGTTGCACAGATCCCTGAAAGGCTGACAGATAGGGAAAGAAGCCACACAATGGAGTACTATTCAGCTATTAAAAACGATGAATTCATGAAATTCTTAGGCAAATGGATAGAACTTGAAAATATCTGGAGTGAGGCATCCCAATCACAAAAGCACACACATGGTATGCACTCACTGATAAGTGGATGTAACAGTTACTAGTTTCGAAGTTCCCGCCAGCGGGTACTCCGTGCTGTGGAAATGCTGTGGAAGGAAGCCATTGATAATGGAAAGAAGCAGGAAACAAAGGAATGCGTTGGAGCAAGACGGAATCCGATCAAGCTCAAAAGAAATCTTTAATGTTACAATGTTTTAAACACATTAGGGCGGGAAATGGCAGGGGTGGGGAGAATCCATAATGCGACCAGACATCAATTATGCCATAGTTGTACCTGAGCTAAAGGCCGGACGTTTAATCCCTACCTGGGGGCAGTAACAATGGGGAGGAAACAGGGAGAGGCCTGCTGGAGCCAGAACACCTTGAAATGCTAATCAAGCCGAGCCTAAGAGTCAGGGCCTAGAGGAGACACCTGCTGAGCGATC
>JAPYYD010006394.1:0-11218 GCA_028551405.1 Uromys caudimaculatus
CCCCCCCCCGTCCTCCTGGAGTTTGGACCACCAACCAAAGAATACACATTGATGGACTTATGGTTTGGACCACATATGTGGCAGAGGATGACCTCGATGGCCATCAGGGAGAGAGGAAAGGCCCTTGGGCCTGAGGATGTTAGAGGCCTCAGTAAAGGGGAATGTCAAGGCGGGAATATGGGGATGGGTGGACGGGGGGGGGGGGGTGGGAGGGGTGGGAGGTGGAATTCCCTCCTAGAGGCGGGTTGGGGAGGGGATGAGGGGTATCCAAAGAGGAGACTCAGAAAAGGGGAAACATTGGAAATGTATATAAAGTATCAAAAATAAAAAAGGAGGAAAAAAAAAAAGAAAAAAAAAAAACAAATCCAAGTAATGACACAACAAAATAATAGGCCAAAATTCTTGATGAATATAGATTACAAAATCCTAAGTAAACAAACTCACTGAGAAAGATCATGGGCAAATTATGTAATATAGATTTCAATCCATATTACAGAGCAATAGTGATAAAAACTATATGATACTGGCATAACAATATTTAAAGGTGTGCTTTAAGCATGCATATATAATGTTGTTATACATTAATACACATTGTACTATTTTGAACTATGAGCTTTAGCTAGAAACAGCAGCATCAGTGCAGTCCCACCCTAATGCAGTGTGTTAATGATAGGGACACTTCCTGCTATCTTGTTCAGTTCTTCCCCATAGTCATGACTGTTCTAAATTGAAAGGTTTATTCTTATAATGTACCATAGACTTAAATATAGAACATAAACTGAAACCTGTGGAAGCAGACGTGAGAGCATAAAAAATCCTTTGTTCAAAGGACATTACATACTTATATAAAATGCTGTAATGAGATTTGTTTATTGAATAATTGATGTGTTAGCAAAAAAAAAAAAAAAAGTTAATGCTATTGTGAAGTTGCCTCAGACATGGAATTTTTGGCTATAACAAACAAAACCATAATGCAAAAGAGAAAGTAATAAATTTAACTTCACTAAAATGAATTATTATGCTCTGAGGGAAAAAACACTTTAAGATACCAAGCTCAAAGTATTTGAAGGTCACATAACCAACAATTTTTTTCCCAAAACATACAAAGAATTGCAAAACACAATTTTAAAAATAAGAATAGGCAGACACTTGGATAGACAAACTCCTGAAGGCAATATACAGAAGCAAATCAGAACATTTCAGCACCCATGGTCATTGGGAAAATGCACACCCAGTCCTCAGTGAGATGCCACTACACAGCTAAAAGAAAATCACTGTGCCACATTCTGGTGAAGTCATAGAATTGGCCTTGCTGGTTAACATGCAAAAATATACAGCCTCCTTGGAGAACAATTCAATAGATTTTTAAATATAAATATTAAAATGTACTTAATTTCAGTAGCTCCAATCCTAAATTTTAACCCCAGAGAAGCAAATTGATGTTCACATATATGCAAATGTTTAAGAAGGTTTTATTGAAAATTGCCTAGACCAGAATAATCTAAATATTTGTCCTTTGCATTCCAAATTAATGAGGCCTGGCTGGGGCACACCTTGAGTCAAGCTGCCAGCCCCATCTCCATGACAGTATTCCAAGACTTCCATCTACCTGGCAGTAAACCCTGCTCTGGGCTGTGTGGAGGTACAACCTGATGTGAGGTGGCTTCCTCCAAACCCCGCCTGCAGTTCCAGCAGCCCAAGTTGTCACCCTTGTCTTTGCAGATTCTGACCAGTGCTCCTGCCCAGGTGCTGCTGTGGCCAGTACACTGTCCGACCCATGCCAGGTGGCAACCGACAACCACAGCCTAGATGACAGAAGCTGATGTCTTTATAGACTGTTTTCCAAAAGTCATGCCTCTTAAGAGACATCTGAGGATCTGTGATTTACTGGCATGCAAGTCGTGTATTACACGCCCCTGCTAATGACACTATTTTCAGGACATGGTCATCTGTGGAGGGCAGAGGTCTCCTGAAGGATTCTCTGGGTGATGAGGATTTGGGGCTGATTAAGTCCAGACGTCACTTTATTGGTTTTTTGACTTTCAGTCTGACTCTCCAGAGATATTACAGAGTTGGGTTTCTAATTCAAATTCATTTGTTTAACGAAGCCATTTGAAAGCAAAGTAAGGCTTTGACAGATCCTGAGCTGCACTCAGCTCACTGAGCACCATTGGCTACTGGGCAGTGACAACTGAGCACCGGAGCAGGTGTGTTTACAGAGTTGCTAGGCAACCGCTAATCTTTACCCAATCCCAAACCACAGAGCTGCTCAGTTGGGATTCGGTGGTAGCTGCGCGCGCTCTGGCTGTTGGCTTCTCCAGTATCAATCATTGATCAATCGATCCTATTGTTGAGGATCGGGTCGTGGGTGGGACACTAAAGACAGAGTGAATGGGCCTCTGGGTCCCACAGCCTCTGCCATGTCCAAAGTGGCTGGCTTGTCTTCCAAGAAGAGCCGGTGTCTCTTGCAATCCTTACGCGACCAGCAGCGGCACTCTCTGGGCACTGGGTTTGAGAGTGCCAATATCCTCCTCTCGCCCAAGTATCACCTCAAAGACAAAGATCTGAGAAAGATCCACAAGGCTGCGCGTGTCGGGGATGCAGCCAGAGTGCAGCAGCTCCTGCTTGGGAAATGCGGTGTGAACGACAAAGACAAGAAGAAGAGGTGACAGGGCCCAGGGGAGGGAGACGGTGGAGGAGGTGGGGCTTGTGTAAAAGAAAGCCTCCAGACTTATGTCTCAAATGGAAAATATATCTTCATTTTATAGAGACTGTTTTCAAGCCAAGGAAAATACTCAACTCTTATTATCCATACTTGTTTAGGCCGTGGGTAGCACCCAGGGCCTTGCCGTGCTAGCAAAGTCACTCTGCTCCAAGCTCTTGATTTATATCTAGTGAAGTACAGGTTTGAGAGGCTACAACGCTATATGGACCTAGGAAAAATATTTAGTGACCTAATAAGACTTATGTATAATAAGACTTTTATGTACTTTACCATATTTGAGATATCTTAGGAAAAATAATGAGCATACGTACAATTTGTTTTCTCATCATAAAGTGCCATGTGTTTAAAAATAACCCACGGAACACGTTTTACAAGTAAGCCTTGGTGCATGCATAGGATAGAGAAAGGTGGGAGCTTCAGCAAAGGGTGGAGGCTGCCATGAAAGATGAATTTGGGCACGAAGTGAGAATACTGTCACTTTGGAAGGTCACACATACACACAACAGACACACAAACACCTGTCCTTGTACCAGCCAAAGCAGTGGCAACTTGTTATAAAAACTAGTTTCGTGCATTTGAAATGTACACACAACTTTTAGTTTTTGTTACTAAGCTATAGCTCCAGTTCTCAGGGCAATCAGCTCTCCTGCTTGCTCATAGCTTAGTTTTATAAACTAGAAGATAAGTCTATATTAATTCTGTATTTTGGCTTTTACAGAGTCTTGTTCTAGGAACCAGTGTGCAGTTTGTTCTTTCCTACTTATCTTGACTTCTAAAATGAGCATGCATTAAAGTTTTAGTAAACACCTGTCGTTGCAACCATCCTTGGGAAGAATGCAAACGTGAACCCTGCTCAGGGCAACATTTCTCACCCCTATTAGAGCCTCTGTGTTAGCATTCTAGAATTGCTATTTCTACTAACACTTAATGTCTTTCAAAGCAAAGGGAATTTGTTTGTGGGGTTTATGGAGATCGCATTGTTCTATATGTAAGTATTTCATATATAGATTTATTACAGATATGCAAGCAATTCTAGGTTAATAATTAATTCCACTCTAGTTTCATCCTTATGGAAACAAAAGATAACAACCAAAACTGATTTTTCACCACAGCAGAAGTTTCATCTCACTTCGTAAAAATAACCCTGAAAAATACTGACCTCCTGGCCTGTGTTTGTTCCATACATTCCTTCACTAAAAGTGTCCCAATGCCCACTAGGCCACTCGCATAGTCCAGCTCTCAGGACTTTCAACCTGAGAACCGTCATGGTTCCCTGCTAAGGCTGCAAAGAGGGGAACATAACATGAAAGTTACAGTCTCCACTCCCGCTTTCTCCTGCCTTCAAATTAAGCCAGTCTTTCAATGCTCCTTTGAAAATTGAGGACAATATTAAATTCTGGCCTAAATCCGTGGGATTATCTGACTTTTATACAATCTACTAATCTGAATATTCAGAAGAGGAACTAGACCTGCTTGCTCATTTGAACCCTGAGACTTTTTGATTTAAATTTGACTTTTTGATTTCTTGAAAATCAAAGGAAAAATAATTTTTGTTGTTATTCAGAACTCTTTATCCATGATATTTTTAAGAACTAAAATTTATTCAATTGCCAACCAGTTGGCTAGATCTTCCATAGACCTATTAACGATACCATATTTCCCTTAGTGCTGGACACCATGGGTTCTATGATGACATTTATTTGTGTATAAAATGTCAAATGCTACCAAACAATAGCCGCAACATATCATGAGTTACAACTTGGCCTCCAAAGTAAGGGATGCTCAGTGTGGTGAAGAGCGTCTTAGACACAATGAGACAGTCCTTACAGCACACAGAACGGGTGTGATTCTGCTAATTATTGGAAACACTGTCCTCAGCCGTCACAGAAGTGGTAATTACAATATCTGACAACCATTGAGCTGTCCCTTGTGCTAGAAACTTTTAAAACCACTGCATATGAATTCTTATCACCCCACAGGCTTAGGATACAGCTGCTATTTTCTTTGAGTTTTTTTTTAATGTCCAACAATATTTGTATTTATTAAACTAAGCTTCAGGTGTTTTTAAAACTCTCCAAGGAAAATTATCAGTATCAGTTCTCTTTGTCTGTTCATCCACTCATAGGCTGGAAGTGTTTGGATCTCAGGAATCATTCTGAGCAACACGACCTTGCGGTCCAATATAGTGACAAGTTCCAGGGCTATTAGCACATCCTTACTAAGGCATCGAGGTGGGGCTGCCCTTTCTGTTGACTGCACACTCTTCCCCACACTGAACAAGAAATTATTCTAACTACCCTGGAAGCTCTGGAACTTCAGCTCCTTTGTTGGTCCTTCCCTGTATTCCAACAATGCATCCTGGAAGAGACTCTAAATGGCAGCCCCTCTGTAGGCTCCCTCTAGTGGTAATAATATCACAAGACCGTTAAATCGCCAATGCCAGAATGTGCCCAGAGTAGTGACTGTCAGGAGCACTTGCAGGCTTGCTTGGGTTTAGGTTATACTCTTCCCAACAGTTAAACTTTTGATGTTTATATTTATGGGAACTCTGAAAATTAACCTATAATTACACAACCTACAATAATACAAACTGTTACCTAGAGACTTTCATAAACAATTAAAGATCAAATCGATTAAATCAACTATGCACGAATATTAAGCTAGGAAATGCCATATGTAATGAAAAATGGAGGAAGAAAAACTGTCCTGGACTAGCATTTTAGAAGAAGCTCATTTATCAACATATTTTCCAGAATTGCACTGTCCAGTTACTTTCACAGTCTACAAGTATCGTGAGCTGTGTTCTCTGCGACTGTGCTTCACTTGCTGTGGCTCTTCTCCATTTATATGTTCCACTCCAATGACATGCTGTCGATGCGTTCTAACTCTCCTCGATATTGCTGCTTAATTACTTCCTGCTCTTTTTGAGCCAAGCATTCCTGGATGTTCACTTCAGTGATGGCAGATTCAATACTTTTCATTTCAAGTTCCATCCGAGTTAGGAATGAGGCACTTGGAGTCTCACGAATGCACACTAAGTTTTCTGCAGTTGTTGCTTCTCCATCAAGTCTTAGCATGGCAACTGGAACACTCATTTCAGCTTGACTGACTTTTGAAACCTCACGAAAACTATTTCCTCTGCCTTCATGCCCACGCCCTTCCTGTGGGGGCACGTTAAAGATCTTCTTCACTTCGGCTAACTCTTTTCGTAACTCTTTAGTCCTCCTGGTTTCTCGATGCAAAGCACAGAGTAGAGAACGTACCGAGCTGATCAGTTTAAGCCGTACTTTCTCCTTATCTTCAGACCAGCTCCTAGGATTTTTCATGAATTCACAGCTGGCTTCTGGGCATTGGGAGGGCTGGGGCACGTTTCCTTGTGGCTCCATGGTGCTTTTTGTTAGATATGGCACTTGAGGGCACTCAGGGTGGGGCCCTACAAGAGCCACCATTGAAGAGGTCTTCCACTGCAAATCTCCCTCAAGATTTGAACATGGCCACTCTGGACTCTTGTGAGTCCTATTTTGAAGAGATGAGAGTAAGGCATTATTACTTCTTAGTTCTTTTAGATAGAGTTCCTTGTATTTTTGCACTTCCATTTTACAAGAATCCTCTTGCCTTCTCATTTTAGCCAGCTTAGATGTGAGCTCCATCAGCTCCACCTGACTCCGTGATGCAGCAATGTCCTTCCTCATCTCCCCCGGTTCTCCTTCCGGTGCTGCTTCCACCACATTGATTCCAGCATTTAACAGTTTTTCACCAAGTGCTTCCATTTCTCTTGCTTGTTTTTCGATTGTGGCGACTAAGTTGAAATTTTCAAGTTCAATCCTCTGAATCCTACAGCGCATCTTCTTGGCAGCTTTTAGCATCGCTAGTGATTCTCGCAACTCATTCCAAGTCTTTGCCTCAGTTTCTATCCATGGACAGATTCCAGTGTGTGTCACATCAAGCTTCTGAAGGTATCGCTGTCTTTCAGTTCTCAAGCTTTCCATGTTTCCATAAGGTAACTGCTCATTTATCACAATCTTTTCCTCTTGTGAGGCAAATCGTTGGATGTTACAGAATTTGAGGCCGCTCCGGGTCGTATCAGCAAATCATATGATGAACGGAGTTGATGGATCAAGTACTTTGTGAGTAATCCCTGGGGAGCACACGGACTCATGGGTAAAAAGGCCTCCCGTGTAGCAAATGTGGAATCAGTTCTGAGCATCTAAGTAAGAAGGTAACCATATGTGCAGCTTGCAGGCCCTGGACTGAGTCACTGTGAATGGAAAACACCAGACAATCTTAGTTTAAAATCAACAGATGACATAACTGCTGGGCACAGAATCTATCATCCTAAACTCATCAACTAACAGTTCCCGGTCTATATCCTGCTTCTTCTGGCTCCCAGTCTCACTGTAAAAAAAGCACAGCTACTATTTTCAATGCCCATTTTACTGATGGGGAAAAAAATGAGGCCTAGGAAAGGTTAAGACATAGCTAGTGAGTAACACAGCTTAAAGCAGAATTCAAACCCAAGTGGGGCTAATTCCAAAGGACACCATCTTCCATTTAAAGTATCCACTCTGAGCAGGGGTGAAGCTCAGTGGGAGAGTGCCTGCCTAACATGCATGTCCTAATCAGCTTCCTCTTGCCGTGATAAACACCATGACCAAAAGCAACTAGGAGAGAAAAGGGTTTATTCCATCCTACAACTCCCAGGTCACAGACCATCATTGAGAGAAGTCAGGACAGGAGGTCAAGACTGGAACCTGGAAGCAGGAACTGAAGCAGGGGAGTAGCAGTGTTTAATCCTTGCTACTCAGGGCTTGCTCAGCCTGCTGTTCTTACATAACTCAGGACTGCCTGCTCAAGGGATGACACCACCCACGGTGGGCAGGGCCCTCCCACATCAGTCATTAATCAAGAAAGTGCCCCCATAGGCTTGCCTACAAGCCAATCTAATGTGGATATTTTCTGCATTAAGATTCCTTTTTCCAGATAGTTCTAGCTTGTGTCAAATTAACAGGAAAAACTAACCTGTACAATACTTAAATACACACACACACACACACACACACACACCTTTTAACCAAATACACTGTTACTTTTGTTAGTACAAGGATCAATAACAATCACTACTATAACTTCTCTAGAAGATTAAATATTTAAGCTGGGCTCAGACTTGCTATATAGCCGAGGATGACCAAACTTCTGGTCCTCCTGCATTTCTTCAGGGCTTTGCCACCATTCCCAGACCGTAGTACCACAGGTTAGGATGCCAGGAAAACACTCCATAAATATTTGACTTGAAAACAAAGGAATTGCATGCCATTTAAAGTTTAAAATCACCTGAGTAATTGTATTTTTCAAGTCATGCTATATAATTTCCTAAAAAGCCATCCCTCCTATTTTCACAGGACGGCCCTTCACATCGCCTGTGCTTATGGCCACCCAAAGGTGGTGATGGCCCTGATGGAGGGAAAGTGTGAGATCAATGCCACAGACAGTGAGGAATGCACAAGTCTAGTGAAGGTATGCAGAAGCTAAGAATTTCGGCATGGGATGGCCTCAATACGTGATACTTTCCAACACACTAGGAATGAAAAGGAATCTGTACCACTTTGAAAGAAATAGATGGCAAGACCTGTGGGATATTGTCCCTGAATTCTTTGAATCTATGATCTGTCTCTTGGTGCAATTCCAACAGGCTGTGCAATGTCAGGAAGAGGAATGTGCTACCATTCTGCTGGAGAACGGTGCTGACCCAAACATCGTGGATGTCCAGGGCAACAGCGCTCTCCACTATGCTGTCTATTATAAGAATACATCACTGGCTGCAAAACTGCTTGACCATGAAGTGAATATCGAAGCAACAAATAAGGTAGAGACCATGCATCAGAAGGGTGTTAACCAACCAACCACAGTTGCAAAGTGTATGGAGAACCGTGGTCTTCAGAGGAGCGCACACAAGCACCATCTTCTATCCTCAGAAGCTCACTTACACGTGGGATGATCCCACCTCACCCCGAACCCCACCCTCCAACAAGGTCTCACTTTAGAAGCTTGACTAGCCTGGTACTCACTGTGTAGACCAGGCTGGCCTTAAACTCAGAGAGATAGAGATAAAGAGACAGAGATAGAGACAGAGCGAGAGATTCACTGTCTTACCTCCTGAGTTCTGGGACTAAAGGCATGTATCACCAAACCCAGTCTCCACCACTTCTGTTCAAGTGTTGATACTTTGAAAGAAGTATTAGCGAGCGTAGTCTCCTTTTATGCATTCGTTGTAAATATTTATGAAAGTACTATAAAGGTAGACCTAACTTTTCTTACCTTACAAACCAATGCAGGAAAGAATCATTTGCCTTGTAAATAGGCTTTATCTGAAAACTCAAAGCTAAGGCATTTGGCAAGAATAAATCTTATAGTTGGTGACCAGTTATAGCAAAGAGATTTCTCTCTCACTGCTAAGGCTGGAAAGGACACATTGGAGTGGGAGCAGATCAGAAATGTTTAGCAGGCCAATTTAGAAACTAAGCAAAAGACCAACTTGGTTTTATTTTCTTTCTTCTGTCTTTTTGTGTTAGAATTTTTCTCAGCTGAGTCAAGGTGGTACTCAATGTGAACACATCAGTTTGGGAAAGAAATTCATAGAGTCCTAACTTGATGTGGAAATCACCAGGACAACGCTGAGAAAGCCAGGTTGATGACTTAGTGATAGTTACCTGGGAAGCCAGAGTGAATAACAAGGATTGCCCTGGCCTGTTCCTCAATCTACAATGTCTTGCCAGAGTTTATGAAACAAAGTCAGAGTGCACTTTGACTTGACCAGTCTCTGTCTGAACCCTGCCAAGGGAGCTGAATGTAGTTTCCAGTTGTTTTGCTTTTGTTTTTGTTTTTCTCCTTTGAGACAAAACCCCAACCAGGAAGGGAAACTCCATGTTTGACTGTTTTACATCTACGCAGAGGACATGGCTTCTTGATTGAAAAGTACACATGTGCTCCCGGTGGCAAATGACCCCACTCCATATTCATCTATGTCATTTGCCATACCGCTCCAAGCATTTCACCTTACAACTCTTCTTTTATACAATGTTTTGATAAATATTCCAGAGTTTTCTAAATAATCAACTTACAAGAACATCATCAATATTTTATATTAGTCTCTTACAAGAGGAATTCAGTGCTAGAAATTAGACACTGAAGGACGACACATGGAAAATATTTGTAATAGATGGGAAACGTCAACTCAGGAGGGAAACCACACCCTAAAAAATGCAAGAAAGTGATCTCTCAACAAACTGAAAAGAAGATAGGTACACAAACCTAAAAGTAACATCAAAAATAACAGGAAGCAATGATCAGTACTCCTTAATATCTCTTAACATCAATGGACTCAATTCCCCAATAAAAAGACATAGACTGACAGACTGGATTCATAAAGGGGACCCAGCATTTTGCTGCATTCAGGAAACACACCTCCTGGATAAAGACAAACACTACCTCAGAGTAAAGGGCTGGAAAACAATTATCCAGGCAAATGGCCCCAAAAAACAGGCTGGAGTAGCCATTCTAATATCGGATAAAATAGACTTTCAACCAAAAGTCATCAAAAAAGATAAGGAAGGGCACTTCATACTCATCAAAGGAAAAATCTACCAAGAAGAACTCTCAATTCTAAACATCTATGCTCCAAACGAAAGGGCACCCACATTCATAAAAGAAACTTTATTAAAGCTCAAAGCACACATTGGACCACACACAATAATAGTAGGAGACTTCAACACCCCACTATCATCAATGGACAGATCTTGGAATCACAAACTAAACAGAGACACAGTGAAACTAACAGAGGTAATGAACCAAATGAACTTAACAGATATCTATAGAACATTTCATTCTAAATCAAAAGAATATACCTTCTTCTTAGCACCTCATGGTACCTTCTCCAAAATTGACATATAATCGGTCACAAAACAAATCTCCACAGATACAAGAAGATTGAAATAATCCCATGCCTCCTATCAGATCACTACAGATTAAGGCTGTCTTCAATGGCAACAATAACAACAGAAAACCCACATACACATGGAAGCTGAACAATGCTCTACTCAGTGACAACTTGATCAAGGAAGAAATAAATAAATAAAAGACTTCCTAGAATTTATTGAAAATGAAAGTACAACATACCGAAACATATGGCACACATTGAAAGCAGTGTTAAGAGGAAAACTCATAGCTTTGAGGGCCTCCAAAAAGAAACGGGAGAGAGCATACACTAGCAGCTTAACAACACACCTGAAAGCCCTAGAACAAAAAGAAGCCAATGCACCCAAGAGGAGTAGAAGGCAGGAAATAATCAAACTCAGGGCTGAAATCAACCAAGTAGAAACAAAAAGAACTATACAAAGAATCAACAAAACCAGGGGTTGGTTCTTTGAGAAAATCAACAAGATAGATGAACCCTTAGCCAGACTAACCAGAGGGCACAGAGACAAAATCCAAATTAAC